>BQKZ01000543.1:28919-47348 GCA_036244855.1 Temnopleurus reevesii | reverse complement strand
TCAATTGCAATACAGATGTCATGTTCATATGCTCTTCATTAGCTCAAGGTCAAAGACTTGTCACTTCCCAGTGGATACTGGAAAGGCTGTCAGAAATTAATCAATTCAATTTCTTGTTAATCAAATTAAATATTTCCTCCTTGTCATTTTCTTTTTATATACAATATGGGTTCTTAAAGAATATGTGGTCTTAGAGTTTTGATTTTCTTATGTAATTCTGAATAATTTGACAAACATGCTTCAGAAATTCATACATGATTTTAAACAGAGTCATGTGATATGCTTCTAAAAAGATAAATGTGCATCATCACTTTTGATTGGTGAGTGCTGATTAGCTTAATTTTTCAACCACAACTATCTTGCAACACCTTTCTTTTATGACTTCTCACTAAATTTGGATTTTTAGGCATTTACCAGTCAATAGTAAATATTTATGTCTGCTTCAGTCTGTTTTTCTTCACTTATCACTCCTGATGCCCATCAACATTTTCCAACCCTCCTTTCTCCTTTCTTCATGAAGTTATTTCTCATCAAATCCTTTCAAGTTGTTTTGATGGTACTCCTCCCATGTGAGTGGAAGCCCCCTTCCGTGTCATAGCCCCCATTGCTGGTATAGCCTTGGTTGCATTTCCCCCTTCCTGAGAAGACTTCCCATCCCCAGACGAATATTGAGACGATGACTTCCTGAATGTCTTGTCTTGACCTTCAAGATTCTTGCCTGCTCTGAGCTTGACCTGTCCATCAGGTTTGGAGATTCTCCTACTCCTTCTGACTCTATTAACTAAAGATGCGGTCTATATTTAGATTCCATCTTTCATACTCTATGAAGATGAGTAGTTTGAGTAGAGATTAGTTTCCATTACAGCAGTTGCTGTATTGAAACATTTTTACAGAGAAGTTATTATAACATTTTCAAAACAGCAGATTTGTGTCCGCAATGTATGAAACTATATCTGATTGGATAAAAATTGGAACCAAGCACAGTTGAGAATCACAGCCTTTCATTTCATGATTAAAAAAACAGATTCTAGTGAAGTGATCTACAAATTTAGGAGCAATTTTTAATTTTCACATAGCAAGTCTTAAATAAGCAAACTCTGTGGGTGAAGTATGAAACTTGCTTTTATTTGCAAGTTGCATTTGATCAGCAGTCCTCAGTCAATTGATGCATGGCTTTCATTAAAAAAAAGTGCACAGAATGTGTCAATCAGAATGATAGTTGAAATTTGCTATAGTTCATTTATAATTTGCAACTCTCTTGCAAGACCCAAAGATATTCTTTGATCTTGAAATATGCAACATTGTTACATGATGATAATGTAAATAGTCCTCATGTGGGATGGATATTTTAAGTATAATATGGGTAATAAAATTTTTTTCTTGCAGACTTTAGGAAATGGTTGATAGGGTCAACGCATCCTGTTTAGAATCATGGAAAGTGGGTGTTTATGAGTCTCTTCACATCTACTTGATATATTTCTGATTGAAAAGACCAATCTGTGGAATAGATCTGGCTGTGTCAAAATTAATTTTGATTTTTTTTCAGTATTTGTATCCAGGGGATACCCTGAGGCTTTTTAAAGAATATGCAAAAAAGAATAGACACTGATTTTTTTTCTCCAAATGATTGCTCATCAGTAATTGTGTCAAAGAATATTTTAATGGACTAAGACCCAATTTATGGCCAGAGTACATTATTGTGCAATTACATCAAATTTTCGGCCGGCATTTAGGCCTCTTTTGTGTTTACACCAAGCGCTAGACTGGCCTCGCCCCGGCCTAAAAACCTGGTGTAAATGGGGTCTAAATTCATACCTATGCAACCTCCTTCTTGTGAGTTTACTTCTGTGACAGCTGAGCCAATACTGTTCTCCAAGTATAAAATTAAGAAAAATATTGATTAACCTTTAGGATTGATGTAAGGCCTACAATGTTGACCTACTACAGGCTATTCTGAGTTGAAGATAATGACAGATGTGAACTACGAAGTGTAACGAAGTAAGACCGCCACACCCTCCACATGCTTTAAGAAAAGTTCACATTTCTTGTGTTCATGAAAAGTCATCTCACATTACACTTTCTTCATAAAGACTTCAAACAGACTTGACTCTTAAAGCTAAAGCCCCATCCGTGAGTGAGTCGTTGTACTCCTAGCATATGACGCTCCCAGGCTTCAAGGCCAAGTCTCTCTGTGTTCCTTCTTATAATTAATGCTAGGTGACCTGATATAGCTTTAAGATATGCAACAAAGAACAGGAAGGTGGATTTATGGTTTGCCTGTTTAAGGGAAGTATGTTGGCTAATTAATTAGGATAGATTACATTGATACGTCTTGTCGGTAGTCCTTGGCTCTGGATGGCCGGCCACAAAGGTTTCTCGTGCCTTTCTTACTCACCTGAGCTATGATCCTAAATGCTTCAACAGGCTCCAATCCTCGTGATGTGACCTTATCAAATGGTATTCCAGTCAGGCAAATACGCCCCTTGCTTGCAGAAATCAAAGATATCTTGGATATTCTAATTTGTGAACTGTGATTCATTGTTTTGTCTCGCAGGGGGAGTGACTCTCCTTTATTTATGATATGTATACCTCCTGTTTGAAAACAACAAAATGAACTTATCTTCTTGATTGCTTAACTTCATCACCTTCAGATGAAAAAGTAAATGTGATAGAATAAAAAGTAGTTTGGCCCTTTAGTTGGCAGACATGATTTTCCTCTCATAATGTGTTGAATTCATGCAAAAGTTGCCTTTGTACTGTTTGTTAATCAGCATGAACGAACCTTGCATATATTTATTTCTCTTAATCATGTAATTGTTTTAGAAAAGCCTATTTTCTATTACATACAGTCATGTTTTTAAATATACTTGACTAGTTTGAAGAAAGCTAGTCACAATCTTGAAATGTGGCTTCACAGATTCACAGATTAATCCTAAAAAAAATTGCCCATCCTGAACTTCATTGATTTTCATTCACATTAAAAATATCGCAATGAATTGTCAGATGGACTAATGAAAAGTCATGTGGAAATGTTAATTAGTTTTTATTTTGCAACTGAATTGTTTTTTAATATTCAATCTATTCAAAAAGTAAAATTTGTTTATAAATTATGACTGACGTAGCCAGCTTGAACATTTTCATTATTTTACTCAAGTTCCTTTTTTTGGTTGACCATTTTTGACGTGTACAATGCAACACTAACTCTGGGAAGGGCAAGGATATTTGCATCAGTATGGTGTTTATAATGGTGGCAGCGGTGGGATTGTCTTTTCTTTCAATCATTATGCTCCTCCTTTCTCAGTCACGCTATTGATTTACAGATTTGATGAGATGGGAGTGGCTCTAGACATCGCCTTGCATTTGACCAGTAGGGTGTGCTTCTGATCATGGCCTCTAGGGATAACTTGACCATATCTAAAAGGATGTAGGGAATGAAGAAAATGGAAATTAATTGTACTGCTCAATTAATATTTCTGAATATATTAAGATAATTTGTTCCTGTTGCTCACTCTCTGAGGACCTTTTTCTATTCCATTTCTCCATCCATTTTACTATTGACAGAGTAGGCATTGTATATTAATAATACTCATGAATTAAGTTTGATGTCTTTCAATTAAAAAATCCTCCTTTAAAAGTTTCTCCTATCAAAGACCTTGTTTAACATTGTGGTTGTGCAATTTAAAAAAATCTCAAACAAAGCAGTACGGTCCTATCAAATTATATTCAGATAGCTTCAATATCAACAAAGGATGCACAATTAAAGAAAGTTACACATGCACTCTCAAAATATCTATGAAGATGAAATGAAGCATCATGCATGATATATAGTTCCAGTACGCCTATAGAGGCAGCATTTTACATTTTGAAGCACTAACAGTTGAATTTGGAGCCTAATTTTTCCCAGCTTTGATTATTTACGCTATGAACTATTTAAATGACATGTATGTTGTAGGATCTGGCAGTTGAGAATTCTTTAGATTAGAATTGTGTTACACAATGCCTTTTAGATTTAATTCACATCTACAAGTTTCCTGTGAATTCATAATCCTCAACATGATCAGCTGCACCATTTGTCACTAACATCATTGTCCCCGTGCCATCTCTGTCATCCTGCAGCAAGTGCTGTTTAATCAGAGGTATCGTAACAAGGGTGGGGCTACAAGAACTTATCTTGCTTGATAATTTGATATATTCTGTGTCCTCTTGTAATCCAAGAGATGAGTGGACACAGTCATTCAGAATGAGAACACAAGGATGGGAAGTGTTCATTATGAAAAGCAGAGCAGATTCTGTGATCGCTCTGGCTAATCTATACTGTAGCATCTCATTCTTCATATAATAATGAGATATTACTATGTTTCTTGAATCCAGGAGTACTAACGTTGCTATCCACGAATGTAAAATCCATAAATTTATATTCTGTTTTCCCTAAATCATTTCCTTTTATTCATACCAATATTTTGCTTGTCATTGATTTTAAATTTAATATTTGTTTGCCAGTTGAATTGCCTGTACAATGCTCAAGTCTGCATTTTGTTCGGAATGAAGCTAGATGACTGTATTTATAAAAAAAAAAAGTCAGGATTTTTCGCATGACTCATGTAGGTAAAGACGAAGGAAATGGGGAAACATCAGACCTGGTTTATTTCAAATTAGATTGTGGGATTTATGCAGTCATGACATACATTTTCAAAAAGGGATTTAGGGGAATACATGCTAGCATTAAAGATATATTCTGGTATTTGTTAAAAAAATAAAATGAATGTTCACAGAATCGCACAAAATGTGAGAAGAATGTTCAGAACTATGAATAAATAATATGTGCCAAAGTGTTTTGCAAGAAAATGTATAATGGCAGAGAAATGTGCAAATAAAGGGTCAAAATTGGGCCAAAAGGAAAGGAAAGGAAAGGATGTAGTTTAGAGGCGTGTATCATTCAATTCTGAATATTTACGCCAGAAGAAGAAGAGGGTCGCCATCTTAACGTCTCCACCAGAAAGACGGTATGCGACCTGGTTTCGAACCCACAGGCAGGAACGAACCCAAGTCTATATGACTGTCCCGAACAGATGGATTTCAGGCGCACGCCACGGCACGCCACGGCGCCATGTCGGGCCGACAGATTTTATACCAGTCCCACGCGCTGCTTCCTGTGTTTGCTGCAGTGGACAGAGCACGTGGAGAATGACATAATTTTGCTTTTAACCGGTTTGAGGTTATCATATTAGTTTTCCCTTGTCTACACAAGTCACGTTGTGCTTTGTTTGTAACATAAGATTATTTTAATCATTCATTTTTCCAAATTGAAGTTCTTTGCAAGTACTCGATATTCGCTTTAATCATGAGAAGATATTTTTGCATCTTGTATGTTGAGTATGGTTGTTGACAATGCAGGATTTCCAACATTTAGATTGATGAGACATATTATTCATATGAAAAATGTAATTGTGCATATTCTTCCTGAATGAGTGACTGTATGGAAGGTTTTTGGTGCCATGCTTTCTTTCCTGAGAAACATTTGGTTTGGGTGTTAAGATATATTTTGCATTCTAATTTTGGATCTAACACATATTTAATAATGAATTGCATCTCTGCCAAGGCAATGGCTCAACTATAATATCAAATTGCCAGTAGCATCTCCAGACACCCCCACCCCCTCAAAAGCAGCAAAATTTTCTTTTTCAAATAAGTATAGGAACTGGGAACAATGCCATCAGAGCATCCTAGTTTTGATGCACCTCTTCGAGAGTGTATCAGGATAGGTATAGTCTATCATACAGGAGGAATAAAATTATCTTGGCTCACAACACCTCTGTATTTATCACAGGTCCAGAAGAATTATATTATTCATTGTCTAGTAATATAAATATGTTCACCTCAAATAGACATCCAAGGTGACTCTCAGGTCAATAGTCATTGTAAAGAGATGAAGATAAGTTGAATTGATATTCAATAACTCTAAAAAACAACTTTGCCTCATACTAAATTGTTTGTAGAAACACTTCCATTGACATTATTTTAGACCATAATTTGATTTGATTTGAATACCAGATAGCATACTGAATTATAAGGCTGGTTTACTTAATATATTCAAATCTATGCACATTTCTTACCAATGACCATATCTACATTCATAAACCGATTGGTAACAATTGAACTACAATACATGGAATCCCATTTGAATACATTACTTGTTGCTATGTCGGGCAAGCCTCTGGCAAGCTTTCGGGTTGTCAAGAACAACTTTTATGTAAAATGAATGCATAAAATTTGTATCTATAGTAAACCCACTTATTGGTAGATTAGGGATATTATTTGTAAGTAGTTGTGGGAAAGAGAGCAGCAGGAGTCAATCAAGACTTATTTTTAGTCTTTTCCTTCTAAAATCTGATATTCAATAAATCAAAACAATTGTGTAAACTTTGCAAAACTCTGTACCCCAATATCACTTGTAAATTACTCTTTTTTCAGAGTTCCATCCATTCTCTCCATATGGTATCATTACACTACGTGTCACAATCCTTGCTATTATACCTGTTATCATTCTAAAATGCAGTAAAATGAGACCACTGGACCAGATCTATTGTTCTTAACTTTTATAGTGATAACAGGTAGAAAAGATTCTGACTTGCACTGAACATCAGACAGGAATTACAGTCAGCACCACAGGAAGATATTCTTGGCTTGTAACCTGGTCTGCGACTAGGTGTAGTTTCAACTTCACCGTATTTCTCAGGATACAAAATCTCAGGAGGCTTTATTGTCTTGTTTTCCAAAATATTCAGCCTTTATGGCATCAACATGATTGTTTTATTGCATTGATGATGGCATTGATCAGACTTAGCTGGCTCGACAGGGGATCAGGTGAAGACTTTTAGGACCAAGGCTTCCTGAACTGTCTGAGAACCGTTTTACAGGTCTTCTTAGCCTTGTGCGTGATACCGACACCGAATGATTTACATTGAATCAATCTTACCGCAATAATATCCATTGTTCTCTACCTCAACCAAGACCTTAACAGATAGTTAAAGGGATGTTGGATATCTACCCCATTTATTTTACTATTTCAATTGAAGGAGATTTATTTCAAGAGCATATCAAAAAGGGTTTTATCAAAATTGGTTGAGGAGTAAGGAAGTTATACCCATTTACATTTTCTTATAAATCATTCTTTGCTTTCCAAATCAGAATCATACATTTTTAGCTCTGTTCATATTGTGCATACAATTTCACATTTCCATGTATTGTCTCCTGTGACATATTTTTTGGACAATGGATATTTCTGTAGAAAGCCATCATTTTCCTTGACATACATTGTGCAAGGTTGGGCCTGTCTATAGGAAATATTGGATCTTGAAGAATATTGAGGAAATGTGTACAATAAGAGCTGATCATGATATCATCAATGTTGCAGATTTGAAGAGTAAATATTACTTTTGAATACATGCAAATTAATGTAATCTCCCTATTTCTTATTCAATTGAATATATGCTGTTCATATTATCTTCATTTTTATTGAAATTTGGAATTACGTTTCTTTGATAGATTTCTCCTTTAAAACATGACTCCTTTACCCTGGTATTTCAGACATGATTTTCTTTGTTTATGTTGCATTTAAGAGCCTTGTCATTTATGATGAATACACATGAATTCATGTTTGCCCTGGACAATGTTACAACCCCTGGGCACACCCTGGGCATGTGAGGGGTGTGAAAGTCATTGCGGTCGTCATGAATCAGACTTCTTCTAGTTTGATGCATTGTTGATGAATCATCCCAAGTCACGATTCAAAGTAAAACAAAACATCCCTGGCCCCCTTTAGAGTGATATAATGCAAATCCATAACAACCTGAAAAGTGTGACTTCTTAATCCCATTGTCTGACATTTTGAAAGAGCAATTGATTCTCTAATCAAGCTGTCTGGCCTTTCTATATTCCATATTCAGATTGATGAAAATCCAACAGCGAACAAAAAAAATCAAGTTAAAAAATGGTGCAAGGAAATAATAAAAGAAAAAAAGGAAACGTTCCTTATTTCAACCTAGTCCTACACCCTCCTAATCGCGAAATCTCTCCATTAGAAAAAAGAATAAAGTTTTATCCCACCCAGTTTGGGGGGGGGGGCAGGAGGGGTGGACACTTTCGGAGGATGATCATGCTTCCAATTCATGTTGAGCCCCCCAAAAAAATGTTGATGCCCTCCACCGATTGATCCTCTGAAAATGTCCCAACCTGAATTTTTTTTTATTTTTAACAAATTTGAAAAATCACAATAAAATTGTCAAATATCATGTGATATATGACTTTGAAAATATTTTCAGAAGCTCTTTGGCTTTTCATCCCCATTTAGGCCTTGTTTTTCTCATGAATTGTGTACACTGTGTTAAAAAATGATAACATTGCCATTTTTTCTAGTAGCATTAGACAATAAATCAGGATAATGCACATTGAGTGGAAAGAAGTTGATTATTCCATACAGTGTAGGAACCACTGGCTATTCACCAGTTGTTCACTTGCTAAGTGTGAATGGGATGTTTGTACCAGTGACTAATATCTATAAATTGTACTTTTTTTCTTTCTATTCTTATGTGTGGTTTTTGTGGTCCAAGGAGCCATACTATGTACATATATCGTCACCTGGTCACTTTGAGGGCAGTTTACACTTCTACAACAAACTTCCTGATTGTTTTAGCAAGTCATTTTCTGTCTACGTGTACAGCGGACAAATTGGAAAGGCAGAGCTAATGTGCCACGCACTCCAATGATTTGTCGTGGTTGATAATTTGAGTAACATTAATCTATTTAATCTCATCCGTCTGATGTCTAGTGAAACCAGATGAGGTGTTCATTCATTATGTCTGCACATGGATTGCACATTCCGTGAGCTAGAGTACTTTTCGTAGATTAACATGGGAGTGAACGGTTTATTCTCCTCAAGTGTAGAAGTTATTTGGAGAGGGAGACAAGGAAAAGTGGCTTGTCCCCTGCAGTATGATTTAGTGAGGGATGGGAAGGGGAAATCAGCTTTATGAAGGGTAGTAGACCTACTTTGAAAATAAATATGTGAGGTACTTTGTTGGGTTTGGAGCTTACCTCAGGCTGTAAGACAGCCAAAAGGTAGAAAGGAAGACATGATTCACATCCTTCAGTAACCAGCCAGGTTGACAGTTACTATGGCAACCTGATGAAGAAATTGAAGTACCTCTATTCAGGGAGGAGAAAACTTGCACAAAGTCCTGCAGATTAAGGTCTACTTTTAGCGGTGGGGTGCCATGGTCAGTTTCAAACATGGATATTGTCATTTTGTTACCTTTCAAAGTAGCCATTGTTTTGTTGAATTTTGTTGTCTACATTATATTGGGAGCAAGACTACATGTTCTAGAATTTAAATAGAATTGTTCTCTTTATATTAGCCTTTTCTATTTCCCTCACTATTATAATATATTTTTTTATTTCTTTTCCCTAATGCTTTGTATTTCTTTTATAATTCACCCTCCTCTCCCATCTTCTGAAGATACAAGCTCCTGAGAAACACAACTTGGCAAAAATATGCCCCTAAATATTTGACCCAACTGCCATACTTAACTTCAGAAATATTCAATAATTGCTTTTTCATTAGCACTAATTGACCAGACACAAGTGCATTGAAGCAGCTGGCTCATAGTTAATGCCAACTTAACCAGTCAAATCATTGTAGAATAGCCTAGTAAATGGAAAGTTAATTGACTGATTGCCAATTGATTTGTTCTCAAAAATGTAGAGTCATTACCAAAGTAAAAAGTGAGATCTTGCATATACACAGTACATGGTAGTACCTAATTAGTCTGATGGTGAAAAAATGGAAGCGTCAAGGAAAATCACTATGTGGGAATATCCTGATAATGTTCTATTCTTTTATGTCCCTTCTTTTCTTTGAATTTGTTCGAATTTCTCTCCTCCAACCTCCCTTTATGGATCTCCCAAAATTCTGCCATCTTTATTTGGCCGAAGTTTGTTCAAAATTCCTTGATATGGTAATTCATCACCAATATGACATTAATTTCTTGAACAGTGAAAAGCTTGTAACAATTTATTTCAGAGCAAATCTATTAGAAAATCTCCAAAGGTTTCTTGAGATCATCTCTCTCTTAAAAATACTTCATCACATTTTTTTTCCTTTTATTGCCAAAATAATGAAGCTTAAGTTGTAATTAACTAATTATTAACTTATGATTAACTAATTGGCTACGTAATTATCTTGGGAAAATTAAAATAAAATCATGATCTCACAAAAAGTGTAAAGATACAGATTTAATGCACCATGCTTGTAGTCACTTACACTTAAAATTCCTTTTTGAGAAGAAAGTAATAGCCTTAATGGACAAGACCAACAATTGAAGACAGCTCGGTGGATATTGAATAATTTGTTAAAGTGACAACAAGGAAGCGCTTGCAAATATATTGACAGATCGGAGGCAGCAAGCTGTGAGATATGCTCTCAGAAGTAGGCCACTCTTTATCTGCCTCTTACATTACCTGCAAATAAGATAACATGCCTGGCCTCTGGAAATTTGTTTCAGATTTAAGCATAATGTTAGTTTTACATGTTTACCTGAGGAACTCCAGGGTGTGAATTGTGCAGTTCTATTTAAAAATAAAATGGCAAAATATATACTAATTTGAAAACATATGTTTTTACCTACTAATTATACCTTGCACTCCCGGTTTTATGGTACTAAATACATGCTCTGGTTCTAGATTTACAAATTTGTGAAAGCGAAACGGAAACTTTATTTCAGAAATTTTGGAGCAATGAAGGAACTTGTAAATTATCACCATCCTCCTCAGTTAATGGAGGGGAGACAATCGAAGAGTCAAGGCCTATGCTCGGCTCCTTTCATAGCACTTAGCAGATAAAATATTATTTTTGTTGTATTATTTCTTTTTATTTTTAAACTTCATTTTCCCCTGCTGAGACTGTGGAAGGATATTAGAAGTTTTAATGACCTAACTTCTTAAACTTCAGGTTAGTCTGATTGGAAGTAATACAGGATGAGAGTGGTTTGTATATGACAAGATACTATTTATAGTATGCTCTGTGTTGGGTGCAGCGTTAAAATTATACACAGAGGTAAACGGCAATTAGCCCCCTAAACCTTAGATAACTCGAGCTCTAAAATAGCCCTCGCAAAATGTATTACTGGGGATATTTTATAGAGGAAAATGTTAAAAGAGCTCCGATGAATAAAAAGAAGTATTTTTTACTCTGCTTGGAAGCTAGAAGGAATTATAGTTTTACTGTTCAGTCACACAGAGTAGCATATTACATAATTGAGTTATGATGATTTGTCAAATTTTATTGATGCAGTCTGATGATAATTTTTAATTATTATCATTTTTTTTCTGCAATTTTACTGATCATTTCTTTTTAGATTTTACTAATCAACAAAATTTTACTGAGTTTAGAATTCAGTTGACATTCTTTTGGGAACTCAACGCATTGATTCAAGATTTACACTTGTCATAAATCAGTCTGAAAGGCTCAATTAGTCATAATATGAAAAGGTGAACAATTTAAACCTATTTTCCAATATTTTTCATCACATCTTCATTGTATTCTGGTCACTCACCCTGCTTAGAAATCTGATCTTGACATTTCTTGATTCCAATCAATGTAGAGGCATAATCTCTTTTCCTCTATTCTTGTATTCATCAGATTGTTGCTTTGTATATGGTTGATTATCATTCCTATACATTTTCTTCATAAATTGCTTGAAGCTATTAGTCATCAAATTACCCATCAAAGTAAGATTTATACTGATATTGTGATGCCTCTTGGTCATCACCATATTTTTCTATTCTTAGTTTATCCAAAGGTTATAGCCTAAATTTGTGATTCCTAATCCTCTAAAATCAAAACTCTGATTTTTTGTATTTATTCTATCTTATTTTCAAATAAGAACATTTGTCTGATGAATGATCATAAAGATTTGATTGTTTGGATTTTTGTATATTTCATTTTTGAAAATGGACAACTATGTTAAAAATGTGAACCATCTTTATGTTTGATGATCATTACCTTCTGGCCCCTTTCTCAAACTGATACATATCTCAACCTACAATCAGTTTTTCTTTGTGTCTCTAATATCTCTCTTGGGTTGAAGCCTTTTGTGTTTTGATACATGTAACTAAATACCTTGCCCGAGGACATGATTGCTACGTCAGGGACCGAAACTCAGATTAAATCTATCTGGTGTAACTCACTCCATGCAGCATTTGACCTGTGTCGTGAGGTTCAACCTAAAATGCCGCTCCCATGACCATGAATACAATTTAGGATTGCATCTATTGTGAGATGGAGTCTATATGGTTGGAAAGTTAGAGTTGATGTTTCCATGAATTCATACCTGATAATTCTCGTTTCCTGATTAGGGACTTTGGTTTGTGTTGCTTTGTGAGCGTAATGTTAGTAGACCCCACGAGCGTAAGAGGATACCTCTATAAGGAGTTTAGCACCTCTTACACATCCATGCTAGGGGTATTGAGAGATGACTTGGCCATCACACTCATCATGAATATGTGATGAATCTGTTTTAATTCCAGCGACAACATTTGTTCTCGTTATGATGTTGTTATGACAACTGTTGATATGGATTTCATGATAAATCATGTATCATCAATATTATATTACAAATGATGATTGAAATTCAGACAAAAGATTTAGGGATTTCTGGTATCAGATCATCACAATTATTGATTTTTCCTTTTCCAATACAGTAAACCTATTTTTTTCGTTCTAATGTGATTATTCTTCTTAAATCCTTAAATTACTCATACAAATCTCATGTTAGTCAAAATAAAAACTACATACATGTCTCTGAAAAATGTTTGTAGGATTATTAGTTTTAACATTTGTATTTTCTGGACAATAAAATAAAGTATAGTGCTATAGATTAGTTTTCATGTTTCATGTTTCAACTTATTCACAAGGGGTATTCTGGAAAATAGATATTCTGTCAATTTGATTTGGGCTTGCACTTTTATAATCCTGCGATTGAAATATTATTCTATTTCTAAAAAGAATTGGTGACAAATATGACGCATTACAAATAACTCACATAAATCAAGTAAGCATGTATGTTTTAATCATCCATGATATGAATTGATATATTGATTATTGTATTTTCTTTCTTTTCTTTGCATTTACCAGGTTGGTCAGTTCTTCTGTCCATCTCCAGTGACCAGCTTGACCACCATGTCTCAGACCAGTAACACTGTCCTGTGCGGTGACCGACTAGGAAACGTCTATCTGCTCGAGTGGAAACAGTAAACCGAGATAAAGGCCGGTCAACATTTAGCCTTCCATGATGGCTACATCAAATTGATCAGCTTAGTTACAATAGTCAGCCACCCCCTAAAAAAATTATAGGTGTTTAGATGATGTGTATGGAGAGACAGTCTATTCACAAACTGCCGATAGTTTGAAAAGGTGGGAATTGATACCTGCATTTCTTATTGACTTGTGTCACCTAGATGAAGTTCTCATTTGCAAATCAATTGTTCTTGGATTTTAGAATATTGATGAGGAATTATTTTGATATTAGATATTATCACAACTCTTTTCGAAAATTAAATGTCATGACTAAATCAACTGCATAAGCAGTAACACCAGAATATTATTATGTGATGGTATAAACAATGCAAAGTATTACCCTAGGAATTTGTAATGTCTGTGTGTTTTACATTTGTTGAAAATAAAACATTGTATGTAGCCAGAAGATGTTGATTATATTTTGCAATTTAGTTTTTATTTGAAATAGAATTTTAAGTCTTTCAGGTTTGTTCGCCCTAAACAGAGCATGGGATTGTTGTCATTATAATATTCCTTTATTACTTATGAAATTGGCTGTTCTTGTTTAAAAATGTCTCTCCAATTATATGGCAATAGTTGGTTGCAATATAAGCATTCCTAATAACAAGTAGCATATTTATGTTGTATGTTCTGTATCTTGTGTATTTTCTTCTTTTACTTCTGATTCTAAATCTTTATCATCTTCACATGAAAGTTTACTGTTGTGCGATTGTGCCTCCTTACAAATTTGAATATTGCAAATACAATGGAAACATATCACCATATAAATGAAAGCCAATCTGAAGTAAATAAAAGCATTCTGGTACCTCTTTCTACCAAGTGTCCACATTGTTGTGTTAGTGTGCTTATCATGCATGGAATGTTTGATGACGTATGTACTTAAATTTTGTAATTTATAATACTACAATTTTACTGTAATAGATATTCAAATAGTTGTGTTGATATAAATGTTTTACTTGCAGATTTACGTGATTTCTAGTAATGATGATAGATAATGGGTCCCAATGGTAACAACTCTGTCATGGCTCAAGTTAAACCTGGTTTATTGTAATGTCTATATCTGTGTTTCCTGGATAAATTGTTGTGTTTCTGTAAGAAGATTTTGTTTACATAATGGAAGGTTGCATGGCACTTCCAATATGTTTCCTAATTGGGTTGGAAATTATGTTTCTTTCCAACACACATTGTTATAAACACTATTTGGAATCCAATATTGGGTAAACTTTTAAAAAGTTTTAAAAACAAATTTTTGCATCAAAATTATGAATGAATTCATGTAAATCAAGTTTATTGGTATTGATTTTCTATTTGATACAGAATCAATCAAATGGAATAATTCTTGTCTTTAGTTTTACATGAGAAAGCCATATGTGTGACCAAATCCTTTGTGTACCTCTATATTTTCAAAATGCATATATATGATCATGNATCGGGATGTGGTCTCGGATCGGTTTGCTTGAGCGACCCTGGGCCGGGTTGAGGTCGGTTCTTCGATGTTTACACCAAAAAATTAACGACCCGAAACCTACCCCAAAGCGACCCGAAACCGACCCAGGGTCGCTATTTCTGTCGGTGTAACAGGGGCCTATGTTTCCTAATTGGGTTGGAAATTATGATGTTTCTTTCCAACATACATTGTTATAAACACTATTTGGAATCCAATATTGGGTAAACTCTAAAAAAGTTTTAAAAACAAATTTTTACATCAAAATTATGAATGAATTCATGTAAATCAAGTTTATTGGTATTGATTTTCTATTTGATACAGAATCAATCAAATGGAATAATTCTTGTCTTTAGTTTTACATGAGAAAGCCATATGTGTGACCAAATCCTTTGTGTACCTCTATATTTTCAAAATGCATATATATGATCATGAAAAGTTGAAGACATTTATAGAAAGGTCAGTCTTAATAGCTATTGAGTTAATCATGTAATCATGCAAATATTAAATGTTGCCTTATTCTATAAAGCCATATGATGCTGTATCTTTAAGAGAATGAAATGACAAATATTTTCTTTGAAATGTAGATTTTTCCTATCTATCAAAATATGAAATAAAATTATAGACTTCTTTGTAGATTTATATATCAAACCATTCATGGTTTAAAACTCGTTACTTTCCAAGTGCAGTGAATTATCCATATTTAGTATTTTTGTGTTAATTGAGATGTGTGACTTTTAAGATTACCTTGTTAACAATCTGTTGGATTGCATTTTCTAGAAGAGACATTCTATCATATAGTTTATGTACCAATTGAATAAATTGGATATAGAATTCTTAAATACGTCTTTCAACTTTGTATTTATTGTGTAAACTGGTATGATTCTTAAGATAGGTCCCTGTTACACCAAAACTGCGTAACTCAAACCGACCCAGGTTCAGATCTGGACAGGTTTGAGGTTGGCAATTTTTTCAGTGTATTAGGGATCATAAATTTCAATTTATCGAGTTGATGCACATTAGGAGCTAAAATTTCATCTTACCATGATGCAAGTTTTAAAGAATTTCCCATCATTTAGTTTTAGTCTGTTGTATAAATGCAAAAGAAAGAAAAGAGCTCTCACAATGACAGCACATAAGATTAGAGTTCTACTTCGAATGTACTTCGGAGGCACCGTGGTGTAGTGGTCGTGACTCTCGCCTTTCAACTAGAGGGTCGTAGGTTTGAATCCTACCCATAGCGTCAATTTCCTTGAGCAAGAAATTCATCCACATTGTGCTACACTCAACCCAGGTGAGGTGAATGGGTACCTGGCAGGAATATTTATTCCTTGAAATGCCAAGTGCGCCGCGGATGGCTGCCGGGCTAAAGCCAGGGTAATATTAATGTAAAGCGCCTTGAGCACTTGGCAGAGTGGATACGTGCGCTATATAAATTGCATCTATTACTTCAAAGAGAAATTTCAGCACTCAATAGCCTTGCTGAAGTAGTTCCTGGTAGGTCTTAACATAGCTCTCCAAGAGGAGGCCCAATACCCCTTCATAATGGAGTCATTATTAGAGGTCTTTCGGAGCTTAACTCGACTCGAATTTAAAAAATTTACAAACATTAATCGTATTTAAACAGTTCGGGGATACTCTTTGAAGCGTTGTGCTGAAGTTATTCTGCCTCTCCTCTTTAAACCAGAGGGCTGTGGTTTAAATCCAAGCAATTGCATTCATTCCCTTCAACAACAACAAAATCATCCACCTTGTGCTGCACTCAACCCGGTCGAGGTAATTGGTTACCGGTCAGAAATATTCATCCTGATGAATGCCTGTTTGACGGGTGGTGTCACCTAAAGATAGGGTAATTGCAATAACAAAAAATCTCTTGAGCACATTGCAAAGTGTAAATTTCACTGGTTAGTAGTATTAGTAGTAGTAGAAGTCGTAATAGTAGTAGTAATAGTAATAGTAGTAGTAGTAGTATTAGTAGTATTATTATTAGTAGTAGTAATATTAGTAGTAGTAGTAGTAGTAGTAGTAGTAGTAGTAGTAGTAGTAGCAGTAGCAGCAGCAGCAGCAGCAGCAGCAGCAGCAGTAGTAGTAGTAGCAGTAGTAGTAGTAGTCATCGTCGTAGTAGAACTGGGACATACAGATTTGGAAAAAAACTGTTTCACCAATGGCAATTTAAAAACCTTTATAAATCATAATCTGCTGGAATATGAATAGTTCTCCCTACCATACCAATCGATACCATTTTATTCACCCAATGGGATCCCAAGAGGATCCTATTCTTATAGGCCCTCAGGTAGGAAGCACTGTCTGGATTTGTGGATATGAATTGTTTGATATTCAATAGCTTCTAAAATCACCAAGAGAATCACGTGCGTGAAGATAACATCTATAACAGGAAGATTTAACTTCCATTGAAAATGATCAAACTATATAAAGTTTATCACAACTCTTTTAGCTTGAAGCCAACTCGAAACTCTTTCCTCCCAATCGCCTGGCGCTATCTATTGCCCCTGCTTCATAAATGTCATTTTGATGGTTTCTAAATATAAGCTAGACCATTGAAATTGATTTACAATATCAAGATATTGTAGGGTCCATGTGATGTTTGTAGATGTTGAGTTTTTGTTTGTGAACTTATCTAAAATGTTTTCACAAGGTATTACTATTAGTAAGTCTTTCTTGTTAAGGAGATATGCAGTCATTTATGGATCATTTTTTACAATAAAAAACTCCTAATTCTGAGCAAAAGCTTTCAATATAAATTATTGATATCTAATATCAAGCACAACATATTTCGGTTTATCTTGCTGATGTAAATGTCCAGACTCACCAATTATTTTAACATTAAAATAATAGTTTTGCACAGGCTCAGGATGTGATTTTAAAGCTCTCTCAAATGAATGCTATTTTTTGTTTTTCTAATAAAAATGGGAGTGAAGGTTACGCAACATCTTTCCCAGTTGACCCCAAATTACATATGTTTGAAAGTTTGCCTGCAATATAGCAATATACATGTACATGGCACATGCATTTGCAAGGGGGTTCCATCAAAATGTTGATGGAACCCCATTAGATTGACACAGTTCCCGATCAAAGGTTGAGATTTCCAAGGGTGTATTTTGTAGACTTTTCAAATCTTCTGAGAATGATGCGACAATTTGATGAGTGGTGGATGATTTGAAAATATTGTATTTCCATCTTTCTTAATTTTGTATTTTTCTTGCCCTGTACATACCGTCAGTGATGGATCCAGGAATGAACAAACTTTACTTCTCCTATACTCTCGAAAATACCATTTCATCCCACCTTGGCACGCATCTTTTTGTTCTTGTCTCGGTAATGGAGAAAAAACTACCCCTCCCCCTTAAAAAAAAAAAAAACCCAAAACAAACATGCGATCCACCCATCTCTTTCGTTCACGTTTTTCAGGGAAATCGGACTTCACGCCACTGGGCGATGGAAGATTTGATATTGCATGCATGTCAGCCTTAAAACTACTCCAAAATTGGATTTTTATTTTATTTCTTTTTGGGGGGAGGGGGTACAGTTTCAATGTATTTCATTTTCCAAGTGGGTTACAATAATGCTTGAAAATATTGGGAATCGATTTATAAAAAAAAAAAAAAAAAAAAAA
>BQKZ01000543.1:14147-26581 GCA_036244855.1 Temnopleurus reevesii | reverse complement strand
GGAGGGGTGGGGGAGGTTCACAGAGACATGGATAATATAGCAAATGTTCTATGCTATGCAGCTACAGTATCTGATGTAGAATGAGAGGCCGCATCAGATCAAAGAACTTGGGATGTTAGAATGATTATCTCCGTCACATGACAGTCATCTGTCAAGAAATTTCAATAATAAATCTGGAAATTCAATCAAATCTAATGGCATCATCGTGCGGTGTAGAGAATCACAAAATCATCCCACTCACTTCTCAAGTTTACGAACTTCACGGAGAAGATGTTCCTAATAGCCAGAAATACATTGGAAACATACCCTAACCATGTTTTGTATCTCACATAATTTGCGATAGTTTTTGCTTTTGCAATGGGGTGAGAATTAGTGTGGAATAAGCATGGCATTCAATGTGGAAGAGTTTTACAACCAGACAGAGATATATAGACATTTCAAGAAAAGTGGAAGTAAAATTGGACGCGGGGACGAGTAAATTTCTAATTTGCCTTGCCTTTTTTTTTTCTTTCCTTTCGTTCACATCAAATTTACCTGACCCAAAGTCAGTTATCTTAATGTTTTATTAGCCCTTGAGAAACATGACCCTATATTTGATCAGTATAACTCTTAATTGCATAATTGTAACTTTTCTCTTCCCAACAATCGTCATCATCACCATCATAATCATCATCATCACCATCATAATCATCATCATCACATCATCATCATCATCATCACATTCATCACAATCATTACATTCAGCATCATCATCATCACAATAATCATCATCATTACCATCACCATCATCATCAGTCATCATCATCAGTCATTATCATTATCATCACATTCATCACAATTATTACAATCAGCATCATCATCATCACAATCATCACAATAATCATCATCATTACATCACCATCATCATCAGTCATCATCATCGGTCATCATCATCATTTTCACAGTTATTATCATCGTCATCATCATGATCGTCATCATCATCATCATCATCATCATCATCATCGTCATCATCGTCATCAAATTCATCATAATCATTACAATCAGCATCATCATTATCGCAATCATCACAATGATCTTCATCAGACGCAGCATCATCATCAGTCTTCATCATCATTATCACCGTTGTCATCATTGTCACAGTTATCTTCATAAGCATCATCATCATCAATTATCATCATCATCATCGCAATCTTCACGATCATCACAATCATCATCATCGACATCATGATCATCACAATTATCATCACAATGATCATCATCAGCAGCAGCAGCATTATCATGACAATCATCAGGATCATCATCATTATCCAAACTATCATCATCATTATCACAACCATCATCATCATCATAACCGTCATGATCATCATCACAACCATCATCATCCCCATCATTATAATCATCATCATCGTCATCATCATCACCATCCCTTACATCATCAAAAACGCTAACATCACCACCAACAACTCCATAATTTTTTACTGTGTCCAAATTGGCATGAAATCACAGGATTGTTTCTAAAGATATCAATGACCAAAGCCCCCAAATACTTAGAATTGGATGAAAGAAAAGATAATGCTGTGTCAGGATTCTCTCATATATCTAGGAACACATCCTGTGATTCCATGCCATTATAGGGAAATGCCATACACCTGTGTAACCATAGAAATCATGATGCAGAAACATACATTCTCTTAAATTCTCATATATATTGGAAAGCTTTTATTTGACAATGATAGAAATGAAGTAAAAAATATAAAGATATACACAAAATATCTTTTAGCGAGTGACAAAGGGTTAAGACACAAGATAATTAGGAAGAACACTATGAACATCCTGATTACATATGCAGCGATGTCAAAAAACTGGCAAATTAACAGCAAACAACAAGAACAGCACATTTGGAAACAATTGCAGATAGATGTACACTGTATAACGTTAAAATGGTGTTAACTATTTCATTTGGCAAGGAAGTGTTTTTAAATATAAATGCTAAGCTTTGTATACAGTGAACATGTTTAATATGCAGTCTATACCTACAAATACAAAGCAATTGTAATCTCTGGCAGTATTACTGACCTTTTACTAAAAATATGCATGATAAATTACAGTGATCATTATGATTTCCATCAACTCCATATGTAAAGGCATCTTTCTCATATAGAATTGCTTAGGACTACAAATTAAATATATTGATTAGAATCTTTCCACAAGCAATGTAAGTTTTTGAGATTGTAGTTTAGAATTTTATCCCTTGAATGTATTTGAAAAGTAAATAGAATCTCAATTAACCAATTTGATACACCAAAATCTTCCATATAATTGACAGGCATGAATCAAACTAAACTTGGATAATTTCCATTATTCGTGGAAAAGTTGTTGTAGCTAAATTATAGGTTTATCAAAAATTTGGGGTAAAAAGTTCTACTCTTCATCGTCATCATACATTCTTACAGGAAAAATGCTCTCTGGTGTAGTAATTCAAATGATGTACAGCTACTAAATTTACACTCACTATGATATATGATATATTTGGTCTATGACATAGAATGATTCTACAAAAAGGCACAGCATATTAACAAGAAAAAAACATTGCACAAGCTATACATAACATTGTCCTTTCACAAATGATCGTCTAAACACATTGATTTCAAAAGACATGTACAAATTGGATGGTGGGTGTCAAAAGGCAACAGAAAACATTTGCATTAAATTAATGAGGCAAAAATTAATTGATTTTTCAAAGCAAATACACAGAACTTACAAAGTAAGACTTAAACTGTCACTTTTCCATTTTCTGTACTTTCTATATTGATTAAACAAATATTTGTAGCTTGTAAAAAAAAAAAAATTAAAAAAGAAGAAATAAACTCACAATCAGATTATTTAAGTTCTAAGCATGTACAAGTGTAGCAATTGATTTCTTCAGCCTTAACGATTAGAAAAGATAACAACAAATTGCTTGGACTACTTGCATTTCATATCACTCCACAAAATAGTACTGTTAATATTGTTTACAGAAAACAGAATACAAGTTCAATGAATTTGCAATCCTTGAATCTGGTTTCAAAAGGATGCATATTCCTTCATGATTGCATTCAAATGTATGCAAGTTACTAACTATTTTGAAAGCTCAAACACTAAACCACCACTGCACATCATCATAATTACATTTAGAAATCACAAGGAATCATAACATTTAGAATGTGTTACTCCTGGAGATGAAAGTCATTGAAGAAGATGTGAGAAAGAAAGGCACTGAAAAACACTTGGTGGGTAGTAATGATTGGATATCTAACTTTCAAATCAACAACAGGAAACCTAGTATGAACGGTAACAGTATACAGTACAACCAACAAAAAGATCTGTGTGTTGGTAGGAGCAGATAGCTTCGAGTGATAATGTAATAGGCGGGTTTACTATTAGATGTAAATTTTATGCATAATATATTCATAAATGTTGTTGTAGAAAACCAGAAAACTTGCCCAAGATGTACCTGACATAGCAACAAGTACATACAAACTGGGTTAAAAATATGTTGTTGGTCATTGTTGGCCATTGTTTGTCTGCAGTGTAAGGAATACAACTTAAGTAGGCACGAAAAATGCATGAATTTGAATCCCTAAGTAAACCGGCCTATTATCCAACAAGTTATACTAGTTTCCATAAATGCATTATTCCTAATGATACATGCAGTTATGATTGTCATTGTTTTAGAAATACGGTTCAAGCATTTACTGCTTATTACCTTTTGTTATTTTTAGACAGCTCAGAAAATATGCCACATCATGACTAATTTTATTGTAACATCATGCTTGTAAGCATAATTTTACAAGTCTAGATCGGAATCGATCACATTAATGGTGTCATTTAGAGTATCAGCGTATAACATCTTCATAGCCTCCTTACATGCATCAATGGTAACATCAGCTAAATACTGGCACTGTAACTGATCGGTTAGAGTGAGTCCTGCTTGCCGTAGCACAGAATATAAGGCTACTTTAGAAACCATCTTGGCTTGGTCAGCAACCAACCACTTTTCCAATTCTTGGTTTAGGGCCTCATCTGTGCTTCCATTATCGGTGTATAGGTTAGATGATGGGCCCCAGACCAAGCATTGGAGAAGGGTCACAGCTTGATTGCATGTAAGTCTATCCTGCGGGTTCTTAGCAAGAAGTTTCGCAGCAATGGTGCGAAGACCGATGGAGAAAGAAGACTTGACAGGGATACCAGGGAGATCATCAGCAGTGTAGTCCGAGATGATCAAACTAGTTCTTGTTGAGAATGGGTTCGGTTGGTGAAGGAATTCATAGATGAGGATACCGACATCAAACTCATGGCATTTCTGCTCCAGCTTGGATGCGACCTCTTTCTCATCTGGCCTTGCTGATGAGACGACCTCAGCTGCCATCAGGTGGTTGATGACCAGACGATGACCGCCACCTGGAAGACCGCTCTCGGTCAATAACAAGTGGTCAAGCTTCAGGCTCTCCAGACACATGTGGTGAGACTGAAGCTGACAAAGTCCTTGACACAACTGCAGCACCATCAAGGCAACGTCTCTCTCATATACCTCAGCTAGGTATTCATGTTTCTCCACATTATGCGCAACATACTCTGCTACATTCCCGATGGGTAGGTCTTCAGTGAAGACCAGTGCTGTCTCAATGGATCCACCAGATTGAGGAGAGCTCCTGGCTTTCCTCTGCTCAACGAGTGAAGGATCGATGGTGATAGTATCTTTGGTAGCATGAGATACAGAGATGAGGTTTGGTTGGGTTAGCGCTGATTTGGTCATCTCTGCCATTTGCAGCACTTGGGTTGCTTTGCTTGGATCACAACATACCTAAAACGAAAAGGTTGATGGAAACAAAAGGATATAATAAATCAAACAGCTCTGGATATTCCATTTTACTAGAAAATTACTGAACATCCAACAAATTCACTATTTACAAGAATACATTCACCATCCAAATATATCACTGTTTATGTCAACAGGACAGTGACAGCCTCATTTTGGTTTTAACTAAATTTACAACAAATCATTCTTAATGTTTTTAAAAAAAAGTTTGCCAAAGTTTGCATACTGTTAACTCAATCTAGATCAACTGGTTTCAATATGGAAATACTAAATGAGTCAAAATCAGACTTGGGCGTCTACTCCACTTCAGTCCATATTGATGGTATACTCAGATGTTTTTGTAAAAATTTTGATACACTTCATGAATTCATTCCATGGCCAGATGTTCAACAGCTAAACTTCAACACACAGAATTTGTGTTTGATCAATTAATTAAAAATTAATTTCTTTTGTCAATGCCCAAAATCTTTTGTTTAATATTAGAGCTGATGATATTGATTACACAAAAGTCTCAAACAATAATTCATAATTAAATATTTTGACATGTGGATAAAATTTGCTGCATCAAATAAATCCTGTTCATTCCAAGTAAATATTAAACAGGGTTTGGTTGTGATGACAACTCTGAATTAAACCACAATTGAAGTCATACTCATGAACATGACCACAACCCTAGACATGTCTGCAAATCCATAAATGGTTTAATCTAATTAGCAGGACAGAAATGTAGACGGAAATTGCTTAGTCAGAGAAGGACGTGTTCACTGGTAATACTATATTAGTACCCATGTGCTTGTTTGAATTAGTAAATTGACAGTTGAAAATCTTGTTTAATGTACATGCCCTGAACTAGTTTCCAAGGTATTCGGTTAGCGTACATTCAGTTTCATTGAAACTGGAAGGGATACCTTATAAGAGAAATAATGCAAGTCAGATCACTTAAATATTATAATCCAAATAATTTACAAACGGTATCTGATACATTCACTATTCACTGTGAGCAGAAGGGACAAAGGATTCGGACAAAGTAAAGAACTCCATTTAGACTTTCACAAGAGCTACATACACATGAAAGAAAGTACCTTCACTGTTCATTGTGCAACGCCTATTTGAAATACTTCCGCACAATAAAAGGTGATCAAATTTTCACTGTGTGTATCCAACTATTGTGACGGCTTGAATGAAGTTAATTACTTTGTCCGAAATCCTTTTCCTTTCTGCTCGCAGTAATATTCAGTTTACTATAATAAACTATTGAACTAGAAAGAAAATGTTTTTTCTACATGGATTTAAAATCATGACTTTATTAAGAATAGAAGTGAGGATTCAGTAGATAGACTCACCAGTAGACCTGATTGAGATGAAGGGTTGCTAGGATGTGTGATGCTGTAGAAGGCTGCCCCAGCTGAGCGACACTTGGGCTCTCCAGAGGTCTGCTCCTTCAATACAGAGTCCTTACAGTCAGTCCAGTCCAGATGACTTCTTGGGATTGTCCTTGAGAGTTGGGTCAAGGCTTGAAGATGGACAGCACTAACATCACTTAGAAGACTACGCTGACTTGTCTGATCAAGGGATGATTTAGCCAAAGAGTTCAAACTGCATTGAGCATCTGCATCAACAAGAGATGTCTCTTTCCTCTGTGCCGCAACGTCTACTTGCGTTTCTGCATCAGTGTGGACGGTATCATCAAGATTCACCTGCGGAACGAGAGCTAAGTTTGTGTAGTCGCTTCGTAGAACTGTTGGATGAGGGACCTGGGTGTTGATGGCCTCGTCTTCGGGAGCGATGATTCTGACTGGACGCTTTGGGACCACCTTCCCCTCAGCATCCACCTTGGGAGGTTCCGATACCGTGCTCCGGAGAGCGGACTTCAGAGGAGGGGAGGAACTATGAGGGATGTCATCAAAGACCAATCTCTTAGCACTGCTACCATCGATGACATCCTCTCTAGGCTCCTCGGTGGTGACCTTCTCTGGTGTTTTTGGAGCCATACGCTTGATACGGGATGGGAGTTCCTCAAAGCCGGTGGTCCTGTTCCGGTGCCGTCTCCGAGCTGGTTTCTGAGGTGCTATGTTGGCTCGATTGGCTCCTGTATTGATGACAACAATAGCAAGATACAAACAGATTAATATAACAAAGTTAACAAAAAAGAAATTGCTAAAAATACACTACTAATTATGTCGTGGCATAGTCAAGCTAAAATTGTGACAGAATTGTTGAATGGGCAAGGCCTTCCCCCACAAGTAACCAAGACCCCCTGGCAAATATATAAATCAATGGGGCAAAGGGTGCAGTATAGTAGGAAGGGAAAAGAATACAATGTGTCTCCATACCACTTATGCAAAATATATTGTATCCCTATTGCTTACCACAACAACTCATTATTCTCTTCAATTTCTCAGAGGTGAAGTGAACTCGATCCAGAAACATTTCGTGTCAACAAGTAATTACTCAAACTGATATGCTTCCTCTTCAAACAACATCAACAGTCACAAAACTGCTCAAAATGACTACCCTTCTGGAATTAATAAATTCTGATTCCTTGTAGATATCCAAACTCTTAGATAAATTTAGTGCACATGTCTTCATAACTAATACATTTGGCAAGGTTGTGAATCTAATGATACAGGGGCCTTTTCTCATCAAAATAAAGATATAAGATATGAAGAGAATATATTATCCTTGATTAGTCTATCTAATCTACATAGTTTAGGAATCATAATTTGTTCAAGATGTCCACAGGGTCTTTGGGGCTCTGGAGAAATCTTAACTGCCTCCAAAATATCTTACTTGGGTCAAGGATGGGAATTATCCCATAGGCTGAGCCATTTAAAGGTTATTAAGCAAGACTGCTTTCTAGATGTAAGGCCTACATGCCTTTAACCTTTTCTTGCTAAGGGATATAATGGTTTTGAATCTTTGTCTTTTCTATTTTAGATAACAGGCATATAATAATATCTTTAGTCTTTAATGACTAACATGTAATTGTAACATTTGGCGATACATTATATAAAAGGGATTTTTAAAATAAATGAATATCACAAGCTCAGTCTGAATTAAATCAAATTGACAACTTTTGTACTTTTTTGGCACTCATACATTTAGGTAGGCTAAAAATATATGACGAGAATGGTTGCAAAAAGAACAACTTGAATTTTATGTAAGAATCAAAATCTTTATGATTATGAGTACTGTAATATTCCATATTTGAGATTTCAAGTGAATATGCACTTTGCCTCAGAAAGTTTCATGTAACCATGTTCTTTGTTAAAACAGAATACATGTAGATATATCTCAAGACCTTACTCAAAATTTAATTTGTAAAATTCTTTTATAATTAAAGAAAAATACAATGAAATATGCATTGTATCTATAGGCCTACACAGTAAGCTTGTAATTGTGATGCATGAGAACAGAACTAAAATGAAAGCTTGCCTCCTACTTATCTCGACTCTACCTTGAACCTTAGAAGATACTAAGTCTGCACTTCAAATGAGTCCTTCACTTTATCTCTTTATATCAATTACATCTCTTCTCCATTCCTATGTTTATTCATTCATTCATGTATCCTTCACACTTCAGCAGTGATAAGAACACCTAGCACTGTGGCCAATTTGACAAGGTCTGTGGGAAGTGATTCACAATTCCATGTCAATTGACTCAGAACGCATTATCACCATGTCATTAGAAGAAATAGGATTTATTTAATTTTACAAGTCCTGCAAATGTCAAATTGATTTCAGTCAAGCTCTTTCAGGGACACAAGGTGCATAGAACTCTGTGTCCAAACAATTAGAGACTTCCTGATATGAATAGGGTATTCTTTGATGCATAGAACTATTAACAATTAATCTTGGCAGAGGGATGAAAGAATACTAGAACAGGTGTTCTATTTTGAGTTAATAACAAATATAGATTGCAGTTAATATCTGATGTCTTCAATCAAACAGATCACCTCCCCTCAGACACCACTTTGCAAATGGTTCTCTAATATCCAATTTTCAATTATCATGTGTTTATTTCACGTTTATACAGTGAATACCAGGGGAATGTCATTCTGATATGGCACTTAGACTGTTTTCAGCTCAATTTTTATTGTCCTGATAATATGTTTGATGCGGCTAACAAAGTGTCTGGTGTGTATCTGGGCAAAAATGGGGTATACATATAGCTCAAGTCCTAGTCAGAATTCTCTAATCAATGTAATATCATTACTACATGTAACATTCTTCATACCATGTAGCAGTCAATGTGGACAAATAAAAACGATCTTCTTTCCCACAATTTAGCAGGTATTCAAAACTACATGTATGCGCACATTGTACAATACAAGAGACAAATCAATCACTGGGATTCTATTTAGCAGACATGTTTAACACGATACCATCTAGACTTGCTATGAATTATATACTGTTTAACATCCCATTACAGATGGAATTTCTAAACAAGATCTGATTATTTTGAGAACCTTTGGGTACATGTACATTTATCTCATAACAAACTACTACAGTTTTAAAAATGAAGTAGGCAACTGGGCATGATTAAATATCATCATGCCCCGATTGAGATCTAATTGTGTTGACAGTTCAGGAATCATTTGGTAGATCTCTTCATTTGTAAATGCCATTCCAAATTAAATATCCCTTTATAGTTACTTTCATATTAGTTTGGGATACCTTTAAATGAATATGGTCAATAAAAGAGAAATGCTGGCTTCGGCCACAAGGTACGCAGTGGTAAAAGCAAATTTGGAGTAACTACAAAGGTTTTCAGATTGAATTGCACACTTTTATTGAGAGGTATTTTTCTGAAAGTGCTCTATAGATGCTAGCTTTAAAGTAACTGTATTTCACCATGTGCTTCTATTTTGATATAACATTGTGGAACAAATCATCCTAATATTAGTCAATGTATATCACCTATGGGTCCAAAGGCCCAAGCAGCAGTGCCTTTTTTGCCCCCCCCCCCCTTAGAAGATAAAATGCAGACCATGTTTCTGAGAAGTTTTATATTACGACGATCACAATAAACCCCTTGCCCAAAGTGTTTGCCTTTTAGCCGATTGATAAAAACTGCACAATCAATGGCTTGTTCCCCCCCCCCCCAAAAAAAAGGGAAAAAAAAAGAAAAAAGAAAACTGGGTTCGTGCATTGTAGTATTCCCAAAGAATATTGCAAATTCTACTTTTAGGTAATTTAATTTTGCGACAAGATTTATTCATACAACATTGATACAAGTATTAATATATTTTTAGTTCATCCAGACTATAGAATCCAAAACAATTTGTCTTCTCGTGTTCGTTTCAAAACAATCCTCCAAAAACAAAATTATCTATACTAAACTACATATATGATGTCACAGAAATACTTGACATACCTCTTTATTGTTAAATGCAGATGGTAGATATTGCAAAACAAACCTATCCAGTTAAAAACAATCTACATTTATCAATCCAATGCTTACTGCACATTTAGAGGAGATAAATCCATGATATGGGGTTCAGGGTTTAGCGCGTATTTACATGAATCATTGTAAAATGAAGATGCCCCCACAAATAGGCGAATATCATGGGCTTGGCTTTGCAATCACAAATTAATTGATTTACTTGTGCCAATGGCAGAAAAGAATATCATTTAGTTATCAGGCAATTTGGATTCATGATGGTATCAATTTCAGACAACATTGGTCCTTTTTGCCCTACCCTCTACCCATAACAGTCTTCATGAAATTATTTGGGATGAGCAAATGCATAAAGGTGAAGCATAATATACTTGATTCTTTGATTAAAAGATTCTACGTCTGCTAACTCACTGTGCTAGAAAAATTATATTTACAAAGAAAATCAATGACAGGTTTATGGGTACTATTATTTATGGTCATGAACATGGAATAAATTGAAAGAAAATGACTAGCATTTGGGGTATAAAACTAACATTGAATGATAATACAATACAGGAAATGAATAAATAAATAAAATAAATTAATGAATAATAATCATTTTGTTGAAACAAGTATTGCACAGTCCATACTATCCACCATATAAACTGTTCTGTGCTTTGTTTCTTTCAGTACTTCTGTAAAGACCTAAACAAATCAATAAGCTAACCATTCCTTTGTGTGCATTTCATTCCCTGTGTTGATCTCATTCAAGGCTATGAGGTTGCGGTAATCTTTTCTATTCATCTGTGAATCAATTTTGTTTTGGTACAAATTCTATTATTGAGGTGAGTGGGGAGTCTATTTAGGCTGCGGGTTCTAGTCAATATGGCTTCTGGTGTTTCAGACAATGTACAAATTTACCATTTGTTTTCCCCTTCTGTGCATCAAATTCATATGCAATCTAAGATCCCCCCCCCCCCAAAAAAAAATGGAATAATTCTAATCAATGACGAAACATGCTTAATTATTTATTTTTTTAAGTCTCTGATTGATATCAAGATTCCAAATATTATATTGGATTCTTAATTCATATCAAAGAAGACCCTTCACAGGAGGAAAGTCTGCTTCTTTCTTTCAACTTAGTTTCACCTTTTATGCTTAAATATTACTGTATCACCAACAGCTAAAAACTTTCATTCCAGCTTTGGCAAGCCCCAAGCTCAGAACCATGAAATTACTTTCATTACTTGCATTGAACACCCAACAGTACAAAGACCCCAACACTATTCCCATGGATTGGCATCCATTCACAGCCCACTTTAACTCAAAACATGTTTATTTTCACAAGGTCTTTACCAACCCCAACCCTGAAAATCATACCCAAAATGTACAAAAAGTGAGTCAGGTCAAACAAGAGCTCTGCAATGGGGTCTGTTTCAATTTGCATTCCTCACTTTTTGTGATAAATCTCGGGCTCAAGTTCACCTCAATAGAGGGAAACCTTTGTGGGGAGATGACACAATGCGCAGAGTGAATGGGGATTGTGGATTTAAGCCGCAATAAAGGAACACAATATGAACCCGCGATGAAATAATTTACTCAAAATGGAGATTTGGAATGAAAACATTACAAAGGGTTGGGCTTTGTTAAAGTTGAGTACCCACATTAATAAAAATGAAATTTTAGAACCACAACAAGAACGAACTGTTGATAAAATACAGAGATCTTTACTGAAACCAAAGATAACTGGAAGCAACAAACAAATAAGCTATCCAACGTTTTCCTAAATAATGACAGTACAAGCTCGTATCTTCCCATGATGCATGCTCTAGCTTAATTAATAATGCATTTCTGTCTATACATCTTCAAAACTAAAGGATTCATTTATTGGTAAATGAAATGAGTTCAATCATCACCATGGAGACGTGGATGTACAAATGAACCAAGAAAAAATAGTAGAACTAAGAAATAGGGCAGGCACTCTGCACTCTGGAAAGAGCTTAGATTATACAGGACTACCAATACATCTAAATTATGACAGTGCAAGCTCGTATCTTCCCATGATCATGCTCTAGCTTAATTAATGATGCATTTCTGTCTATACATCTTCAAAACTAAAGGATTCATTTATTGGTAAATGAAATGAGTTCAATCATCACCATGGAGACGTGGATGTACAAATGAACCAAGAAAAAAA
>BQKZ01000542.1:167202-178507 GCA_036244855.1 Temnopleurus reevesii | reverse complement strand
AAAACCTTGAAAAAGTTATTTTCAATAATGTTACATAACTTCTAAATATTTTTAAATTAAGTAACAAACTAGTATTGACAGTTAAAATACTGTCTTTGCCGAATGAATATAGGTTGTGCATAATGTTAACATCATATGTCACCTCCGAAACAAAGCAATAATTCCCTGATTGCTTATGGATGACACAAGCTGATTGCAAATTGATATGATAATCACACTCCCCCATCCCAATATGGAGTTGGCATGTTTCTCATAACCACAATACTTGTACATTTGTACATACACTGTACATGTACATGTATATACCTTTCACCCAAAGGGAAGTTGAAATGTGTTCATGTTTATTGTTTATTTATAAAATGTTATACTTCTTCTGCATGATTTTTTTCTCATTGTAGTGAAGTTAAATTTTTGTTCTTAGGTTTGAATTAATGAAAATTGATAGACATCCAGATATCTATTCTAATAGCCATGTATTTTGAACAGAAATGAATGTTAATATTTGTATCACCTCCGAAACATTCAAATATGTGCAAGTGTGAAAAATCTAAATTCTTAAAAACTGATTCAAATTTTCTTAAATTACATAGTAAAGTAGCCCTCCTCTAGGTCTTCTTGTGGGGAGTGTTTGACTTGCCCTGTGCTTTTAAAAATATTGAAAATCTTAAAAAATAGGATTCTGATTTCAATTTTTATAAAAAACTAGTAGATATCGTCAAATTATTTTCAAATTTGCTTGACTTACATGCTGAAAACATTAGTATTTTCAAAATATGTACTGTAAAGTATCATAAAACTTTGTTTGAAGGAAAATTGACCTCATTTATCGTCAAAATGGTGCTATTCCTGAAAGTGGTATTTGGTTTAACTTTTGCTTCATATCCAATAGTTTTCCTGTCATGACACCAATAATCGTTCAAGTTTAAGGTCTGGAACCTAATTTTTTCCAAATTTTGAACAGTTTTGATCAAGAATAAAAGAAAAACATTAAAAAATATCCTGTTTGAAAATTTTGACCTCTAGAGTACACTTGTTGTACCACTGATTGTAAAAATGGCCATATGGCGTTTCGAGGAATTAATATTCCTGCCAGGTACCCATTCACCTCACCTGGGTTGAGTGCAGCACAATGTGGATGAATTTCCTGCTGAAGGAAATTAACCCCATGGGTGGGACTTGAACCTACGACCCTCCGGTTGAAAGGCGAGTGTCATGACCACTACACCACAGCGCCTCCACACATTAAAAAAAATTAAACATTTTTATGTGTAAGATCTACAAGATATTCAGTTTATAAATCTTTCTTTGCTTTATTTCACATTAGGTAGAAAGATCTCATAGCTGTCCAGGGTCCCTTTGCTAGGTACACATATCAGAAGTTTGTGTAAACATTCGACTGATCTCAAATTGACACAATTTCAGAACAATGACCTTATGCAATTGTATTTGCCTGCCAGCATGATGAAACTTTTCATGCACAATTATAAGCATAAATCTGCACTAAATGTAAACATGTCTGTGACAAAAAATGAATACAATTTTCATTATTCCATTTTTAGCGTTAACATTAAACTTGAATGTGTTTACGCATGTACTAAACATACATTGTATGTGTACTTCTGTCGGCTCGTGCTAAATTGTGGGGGGGGGGAGGATCCACCTCTTTTTTTTCCCCACCTCTTTTCATTTTGGGGGTGGAGGAGGGATGCAGCCTTAGCCCCTAGAATATGCTTGAGTTCCTCTTAAAAGTCCATGAAAGATGGCCCTAAGCCAGTTGGAATTAATTTAACATTATGATGATTCTCAATGCTATCTTTTGGACAAGCCAAAGGTCCATGTAGAAGAAACAAAAAGCAGAATATTCATGCTTCATACAGTCACTGCTTTTACTATTCATGAAACCATGAAACCATCAGACCAACAAATGTACTGGATCAAGTGCTATTGAATTTAGACACATTTCGATTGTATGTCATTATACTTGTCTGTACGTCAGGGTTTCTTTACGTACATGCAATGGTCCCCAGGATGACGGTTCATAAAAACCCTTCAGGACGATATGTGTACCGCTAGCAAGATGCATGCATGTATCAAGTAAAAATCTGTTTTCACAGAACTTTGTGAGGCAAGAAATTTGTAGTTATAATGAACATACATTTACATACATCATATCTCTTCCAATAAGACTACAAGTAAAATATCAATATCAAATCACTTTTACAGGTTCATAGCATCAGCCATTCCAATAGAACTTCATTTACAGATATTTTTTCTTGCTAAAGTTGGTTACTACTGTACATTACCGTCTCGTTCTTTTGGTTGCTTCTGCCATGCCTCTGTGTCTCATCATGTCATTTAATACCAGAAAGTGTCATTCCCAGCAGAACATTATCCATCAATCTAACACTCCACTTGGTCTTCTATCTCATTCCAATCACTAATACAACACAGCTGATCCCATTTGAAGCTAACCATACAGATGTGAATTCTAAAGAAACATACCACAGTATTTGCAAGGTAGAGATTTTGAGGCGAACAACAATTGCGGTAATATTTCGGGTCAGAATTCAACACAATTTGTCAATGAAGAAACACAAAGGTACCACAGAGAGTGAAGGCTGATGCAACAGAGAAATTAATGCACCATGCATTTTTATATTCTATGATTGTTGATCGCATTGATAAGGTTGTAAGCAGCACTTTTTTGAGCTAAATGAAAGTTAAGTTCTTCTTGTAATGAAATGAAATTAATGTACATGAACTTTTAAATTTGTCTGTGACCAGGTGCAAAAAACAGAGCATATCAATCCTGATATATACATATTTGTACACGTATGTAGCATTTAGAACAATGGAATATAACCAAACTTATGAAGATATGCACAAAATAATTTCGATACAAAAGCAAAGTGGTGTGATGATAACTCACAAAAAATTGTCACTGCCCATTTCTTATCAAATCTAAAATAATTTTTAACACAAATTTTTGGACCCCATGGATATAAAATTTGAAGATTTCCTTCTTTACTGTTTGGAACTCTAACTTGGCAACTTACACCTTACTGTCACTTTTCCTCATCAAATGTAATCAATACCAGCTGACACACATTCCTCATGTACTCAAGATTGCAACATACGCAGCCACTCAACCTCAACCTCACCTATCTCTTACTCACATTCGTCTGTATGTATCATTCTTGGCAACGATATTTCAGTTTCCTCAAACAATTCTCCAATTTCGATAGAAAATCATACGATGCATGATACACTTTAAAAATGCCGTACATTGTACAAATAATAACTTCCTCTATCAAATCTAGGCTTTGGGCCTGCATTCATCAAAACAAATCCTATTCAATAAGGTTTAATTATAGCAAAGAGACAAAAACATACGGCTGATAACAGACTTTCTTTCCCATTTGCACATTTGCACAGGTATATAATCTAATGTTCATAATAACTTCCTCTATATATGCTTTGGACCTGGCATACACAAAAACAAATCACAGTCAATAAAGCTTAATTGTAGCAACAAAAAAGGACAAAACATGGTCTGACAAGAGACTTACTTTCCCATTTGCACAAACAAAGGATCCAACTCCCGAACAAAACTCCTCAAAAATTGTCAAATTCCAGATGGCTTTTGCTCGGACGCTCAGCTCAGACCAAAACAAGACTGGCACGTCCCAAAGACTGCCCTGCTAATGCGTTCTCTTCAATTAGTAACTGTCCCATGCGCCAATCGCTTTAGAGCTACATGTAGCAACGCTGCCCTTGAATCAAATCATCCTGCGGACTTGCTAATGTCATTAACACCAGTTAGAGCTGTAAGCCCTCGTTTGCCTCAAGCCTGTGGCTATGCATCATATCCTTCTCCAATCCACACCTTCTTGTGGAGAAACATAAACCATAACAGTCATTACCCCATGTTCTTACCTCAAAAATTGGTACAGCTTACACGCAGAAAACCTAAAATGATTGAACTTCCTACATTTAGTGTACACACCCATCAAGTCACAGTTTTGGGTATAAAAAGTGTTTACATCATCTAATACAAATTATGGGAATTTCATTTAATGGAAGAAATAACAATGAAAATGGATTGAGAAATGAAATCTGCATCATCTGCACCACAATTTCTGTATAAAAAAGGGCTACAGTACATGTACAGTACATGCAGGTGCCAACAATTTCAAGATCTTGGAAGTTATAACCAACAAAATACTAGATAAAAAGCCGAAACTATTCGAAAAGGAAAATGTTTTACAGAATAAAATTCTAGCTCATCATAAATCCTAAAAGTGAATGTAATCTATTAACCTAGAGCTTCAAAAGCACTATTCAAGTTGAAACCATTTACTTTGTAAAATAATACATGTCAACAACATCTAATGACCATCTTACAAAAATTATGGTTTACAAGTCATTACCACCTGAACATACAAAAAGGTTACCCATCTTAGCAATTGTGCATCATTTACATGTAGGCATTCATCTGGATATTATGGATTCATGTATATTAATCTATGAAGTAATGTATGACAACTCTNAAACCATTTCCTTGGTACATGTAAAAACACTACATGTATGACAATAACATCTAATGACCATCCTACATGAATTATGGTTTACAAATCAATACCTGCACACACAAAAAATTACCGATCATAGCAATTGTGCATCATTTAGGTATATGGATTCATGTGTAATCTATGTCCAGAGCAATGTATGATGAATCTGTACTATTTGTCATTATGACATTTTTGGATAAAACATTGTTTAGCAATATATGTACTGTAGCCTACATGTAGATACACTACACACATATACAATGTACTGTATGTGTAGCTATATGTTTGTGGGTACACATACAGTGTACAACAATGTGTACTGTACATTCAAAGAAACCCCTAGATAAAATGTTTGCTCAGGCCCGTTAATTCATTTATCAATTTGCATTATGGTGATATTGTGTCATGCCATCTTGGTTTAGCAGATAATAAGCTCATTGGGCCTTCTGGACATCTTGCACACATGTACACATACACCCAGGAAGAAGCATGGCACACACAATGGGTTGAGGGGGTTGCCCTTTATGAATGGCTAATGTATGTAGCAGAAGGGTATTCAACCTGTCAAAGCATGTATATTGTTCCTTTTTATGTACCATTAATATAAACCTGCATGTGCGCAGTGAGCAAAGTACATATGAAGAATAAAAAGTTCAAAACACTGAAGGCTTCATTAAAATTGTTTGGAAGTGTTATCTAAATTTGATACAATAAGGATGGAATCAAAATACAAAAATAGAATGTTTAAACAACCTATAATGTTATTCACTGCAATACATGTACTCTACCTGTATGTACATACATACTGTACATGTAATGATGCATAACATGTACACTGTACATCGTCCATGACCATCAATGAACTTTACATAAAGCTTGAATAGTACATTACTCATTCTCCATGTTTGTTCATGCATAGGTTTATAAGTACTTGTCAGCTAGTACATGATCTCACATCCTATGTGGGGTTGTACATAGATTAAATACATTGTACCAATGCACAAGGGTAGCAAGCTTTATTGATCACGATTTGAAAATTGACCCAAACAACATCAAGTACACATTGTATAGTATATTGTACATAGAACACGATTACACAATTATCATGTACTTCCCTTTTCCAACAATTTTCTCTTCCTCATTCCTGCATACTATCATGGGAATAACACTTGAGATCCAGAGAAAAGATATTCTCTCTTTTTAGGTCAAGAAAAAATGGCTTCGTGCTGCAGAATGTAATTTTTGACAAATAGTGTCAGTCGGTATTTTAGAAATTATTTTTTTCTTTCTAGTTTTTAGTTTTCATTGACATTTGATATGAATAATCTTCAGCCTCTACCTCAACCTTAGAAATCCACCCAATTATAGCATTCTCAAGAAACAGATATATATCCCTTACACTAAGATCGTTGCATTGACAGTGTACAGGCGAGAAAAATGAATAGATTTTCTAAGAAAGCCGCTTGCCATTGAATTGTACCACGGAATATTACTTTTTTCGTGCGCATGCGTCCCAGTCGGCTAAAAGAGATCTGCCCACACGCGAGAGACAGTGCTTCCCAGCTACACGGCATGGGGAACTTCTGGCGGGCTTCGTTTGCATGATGTGCTCAACGAGAAGACGAGCCAGAGACTAGAAAAACAATTTATCAGATTATATCAAATTATCATTAAGACAAGGTAACATTATTTAATCTGCTGCAATAGACTACTTTATTGTTAACGTTGTTGTTGTAAGAAGGGATATAAAAGTAATATACAATGACTTGATTCTCGGTACTGGCTTAAAGCCCCTGTATAGTTTTGGTAAAGCTTACAGAAGTGTGAATTCGGGGGATATTTACCATGACATATAGTTTCTATACACAATTCAAGACCATAGCACATTTTTCTACGAGTGATTTCTTTTGAAAATTTGAATTTGACCGTTAAATCGTATTTAGCGCCCTCTCTTGGTTACAACAATATTTTGCTTATTATAGGGCATATACAAAAATTATTTCCAAGATTTTATTAAAGCATGCTAAAAAGGAATACATAAAGAATAAATTCTGAAATTTTCATCCAATTCTGCTCATGAGAAGCTGTCCTTTATCAAGAAAGAAAATATTGAATTAGCGTCGTGCGCTACGACGCTAAAATATTTCCCACACTTTAGGTTATAACTTTTCCAAAATTTGTTAATTTTTTGCACAATTTTTTGTAGAATATGTTCATGAGATAAGGTTTTATTCTAAGTAGATTTGAAGACAAAATTTAGCAATCAAAATATTCGCTTTTACCAAAACTGTACTTGGGCTTTAAACTATTCGCACTCATGAGTATCAGATAGTATCATCCTCCATCGGGCCTTTGGTCCTCGGGAGTACATGGTACTATTCGATGTTCATTCGTGCAAATAGTTTTAACCAGAACCTCGAGAGTCATTGTATATTTCTATACTATCTTATCTATTGAAAAATAATTACTTAGGGTCTAGGTACAAAAAAAAACCTGGCAAACTATACTATATTTCAAATGACTCTTTGATACAATATTTTACTGTATGTTAATGCATTTCTTTTGATTTTTTTTGTGTGAAAGACAAATGAAAAATCAAGTTCAGTCAATTTCAGAGGAGGGCGATGAAACAACTTTTTTTGGGGGGGGGGGTGGCCTTATGCTGAGAGGGCCAACTAAATACTAACAGTCAAACCTGTCTACAGAGACCACCCCAAGGGAAACAGAAAAAGTGGCCACTGTAGACAGGTGGCCTCTATAGACAGGTTCTATAACATGCATTTTCACCTGGAGGGAATCAATTTAAGTGGTCACTATAGGCGGTGGCCACTATAGATAGGTTTGACTGTATGTGCACTAACATATTACATTGTACACAACATATGGATTTCAAACATCTGGTTCCACCTGCTGAACTGCTTTGTTATTGGATGTGTGTAGTGTATGTAGCACTCCTTCAATGAAGAAAATGAAAGATCCCTAAACGCCATGAAACTAAATCAGTATCTCTAAAAATCTAAAGTCGAAACACAATTAAAAATCTTATGAAACCAATCATAAGGTGAATCTAAATTGAGCTCAGTTTATAAAACTTCTCGAGGGATATTCAGACAATATTCAGACAATCTACATTTGTAGTTTTGAAAACAAGAGGAAGCTGTATTGGCAGCATGCACTGGGTTCAGTACATGTACCTGGTTGCTGCATTTAGTTCACAGCGATACTTCCATAATACACTTTCACTATCGCAAAAAAAAAGGAAATAGCACACATCTTTTAAAATGCCTGAAAATAATATCAAAGATTATTCCTTATGAGAACTGAATCGAATACAGAAGAAATCACAATCACAATCTGCACTGCATGCAATCCTTCTTTACCTTTTGGTCTCAGAATATGATTGTACAAGAAACGTGCTACAGAGATTTGTTTATCATGGTGTCTTGAACTCCATATAACAATTCAGGAATAAAGAGAGGAATATACAATATGTAGATTAGCTGCCAATCCTACAAATGGTATGAATCCTACATTCATTTACTTTCTTCTTTGTTTAGTTTTTAGTTTTGACAAACAGGATTTTCATTTTATGAATCTATGTTGGAAAGTAGATTGCCAATAATTGAAAATACAAACATCGTTTTCTTTCATCAAATATGTAAAGAAGGCACACAATGTAACACTGCCTCTCCTAGGAGAAATGATAATCAGTTTTACGTTTACATCTCCAGTTGATAACGTCCTGTATGTAAGCTGGAGAATGACGAATCAATAAAATAAAATTTTCTCTGGAAAACATATAAATTTACAGAGATTTTTATACAACTACAAATGATTACACATGTAGTATACATATATTCATCATTCTAGCTACATACATACAGATGCACAGTATAAGTTACAGCATGAAGTACATCTCTCTTTGTTGATTGAGGAATGCTGATCAATCTCAGATGGAACACATTCATTCCGTATTAATACATTTCCTGTTGTTCACAAGCAACCTATTATCAGAGTATTCACTTTAATAACGAGTAACTTGCAGCGCCGTATGTAGGAACAGGTGGATGTATTGTCACATGAATCTATTCAGCATAATGATTGGGCCTGCCAAACTATGCATACTTATTCAGTCTCTTATTTCATAGAAGCTTCAATCAGATTTCTTTCTTTTCTGATTATTTTTTTTTCCTCATGTCCCATTTCTGCATTATCTCTCAATCAGTTTCGGCAGATTTTTCTTTTTTCCCCTATGTCTTTGTTCTGTGAGCATACAGCAATCCGATAGTCGATAAGGTACCAGTATAAGACACGTCTATATTAGGAATTAATTAATATTCATGATGATCATTTCTAAGAAATTTGAGACAAACAATTTGGCTCATACATATTTGTTATGTAAAATTTGCCTTCCTGTATGAATCCTCGCCCAAAGCTTCCATCAGGAATATTTGATCGAGCTCAACGATTTTGTAATATCGACTGTACAGTAGGAGGTGTTTAAATAGTCAAATTTACACAGTGATTAAAAAGAAACCCTTGCCAAGTTCGCACCGAATATATGCTGGTTCTTCTCAAAATTTTGTTAAAGTTTGGTGCAAGTTGGTATAAACTTTCATGAATACTTATGCATGATAACATCTCTGAAGTTCATGCAAAAGGCCCATTAGGTCCTTATTTTAGTACTGAAAAAGTGGCATACTCCATATTGTTTTCGGCACTGTCCAGAATTGTCTAACTACACTCTACTACACAACTTCGTATTCCCAGGATCAGCTGCAGCTGTGAATCATAAGATAAAATTGAAAAGTATAACACAATTTCAAGATTTATCCCCCTTATTCACAATGTGCAGATTCAACGCACTCAGGACTCAGCTCTGGATAATGAATTACGCTGACCTATATGGAATCATTGGTTTATTGTAAATTCATGGACTTCTTGGTCCAACATAATTTGGTCAACTTAGGATGGTGCAGACAGTCTTTTTGTCATTGCCATTTTTTTTTTTACATTTAATTGATTGCTAATTAAAATCCTGCTAAGCCGTTACTTGATTCCAATAAAGTTAGTTTCAAGCATTATTCAAGAAGTGCTGAAAACAGCAACAAAAATTGTGTATTTTCATCCAGCAATGGCTGAGATATTCTGCAAAATGCAGGAATGAGCATGGGTATATGGCATATGTTGGTTTACAAATAGTCTTCTATGGATCAATCAGTTGCAACCGATATTTTGCCTACTCAGGAGGAATATCAATTCTCAAACAATACATTGTACATTGTGGTTTTATCCATCCTATTTAAAGTACATAAAGCATTTAATATAAAATGTCTCGTTCATGATCGGCAAACCGGTCCTAAATCAGAGTTACATGTAGGCTCCGTGCGTGGCTTTTGGAATGCTACACATCCCTATTTCTTAACCTTCTTCTTCTTTGGTTTGTTTTGTTTGGCTATCTGTCATTTTCAACTATTTTTGCCACAAAATTAAATTTTTTTAATATTAATTTCAACGTAGCATGAGAAACGTTTTAATTGTCTAAACTAAATAATTAAAAAACTTACCGTTTTTAATATTATGTGATGTATAGGGGAGTTGTTTTATGTATATAGTACTACCAACTAGCAAATTATTATCTTTGGCCTCAGAAACACTTCACATGTGAATCACAAGGCAGGTGGATGCCTACTCCTGGCCCATGTTAAAGGGGAACCAACCCCTGGGATTGTCATGTTCTCATTAAATGAAGGAATTTCACATGAACAAACTGTCAAAATTTGAGCAAAATCAGACAGTCCATTCAAATTTACGAGTTATTGACTTTACAGAGATATGACGATCACTGCCGCTGATGGGCATCCGTGACGACATGTCGGACAAATGGAGAGCCCACATTTTGTTGACTTTTCCCCAAAAAAGAAGAACAAGTGAAATTTTGTACACAAAGTGAATGAGGAGTTTGTCCGCCATGACGTCACGGATTCCGTTGACGTTGTCGATTGCCGAGAGGCAATGTTAATACTTCAAATGCAAAATTAAAGGGAATCTGAGGCCAAAAATAATAACTTGCTAATTGATATTTATACTGAAAACCAATTCACCTCAACATTGCATGAAATTAACAATGTGTTTTGGAATGCACGAAGAGACCATGCATTCAAGAGCGAGAATGTGCATGCTGGGCTGGGCTCATAGTGCCGCGCTCTACATGAGCCCAGCCCCACGTGCACAGTCTCGCTCGATGCACGGACTCTCTGCATACCAGACAGATATTAGAGCAATCGGAGTAAGCTTGATTGCGAAGTGACCAAAAAACTCCAATAAATTTTACCTTTTGCCCCGAGCCGGATGTTTACAACGGAAGTCATTGGTCTTCATTGTTATTTAAATTGAACTGTCAACAACTACCGTATGAGTTCCAGTGTCCGGCCGCTTACGCAGTTTTGCTCTTCCACAAGTCACAAGATCCAGCATTTCAAGTGTATTTTCAGATCATAATTTAGCCGAAATTCTGGGCTTTTAATTGATGTGCATAACTTAATGAATGGCGCTCGTATATTCGCGCAGCAATCAGCGATCGCCAAGCGACATGGGGCGGGTGTTTTCGGCCGCCTGCCTGGTGAATTGAGCCTCCATAGGGATTGTGTTGAAGCGTACGTGCACTTATTTGGGCGCGCATTTAACCTAAGTGCGCGCCATGTGCGCGCCATAGACAAACTGCATGATGTTTG
>BQKZ01000542.1:142410-161873 GCA_036244855.1 Temnopleurus reevesii | reverse complement strand
TGACAAAGTCATATGTGCATCTGGAGGACAGTCCAAATCCTCAAATCGTGCGTCTTTTATTAATGTACATTTGCCAGGGTTGTCCAAAAATAATCACAATTTATAGATGCACATGTGAATCTTGAGAGCTTTTTGGCATAAAAAAATTGAAGCACGTTCGACAAAAAACTCGTAAATCCCGGAGGTGATAGCTGGGTCTTACAAAAGAAAAGAGTATATATCTAGACTAATTCCCTTGCCCCTTGAACAAAGAGTTGTGTTGAATCATTTTCAGACGGGACTTAAAAGTGACTGCAAGGGGGCTTTAGCTATTCACTTCTTGGTACATTTGCATGTAAAGTCTTGTCATCTTCTTGTATATATGACACATAAATAAGCATGTAAGAAAGATTTTGCATATGTATCAAAGAAGTTAGCAAGTAGAAGAAGCCAAAAGGCAATATCATTTCAAGCTTCTGACCTCTGTCCTCTTATGCCATCTTGGTCGTCCTCACTATCTTTGATTGATATCTCTTGGTCTCATCTCCATAATTGATATTGCCCAAGTATTGCAATACCACTTGAAATTTTGGCACACGCAGCAAGCTACTTGATTCATTATCGATGCCTAGCACTAGTTATTTAAAGTACATAATTACCAGTTGCAACTTTTAGAAACCAAAGTTCTAAGAATTTTCTGAAAACTTATCATTCTAAACTTCAATTTCACTTTGATTCTCATTTGTAAATTATTCATCTTCATCATGCTACGACAATGTACACTCCTATATTGCAGTTCCCATTTCAGATCCATATTAATATGGTATTTTATCCTTTTCTCCAAATTATACAGTGCTCTTTCTTTGACTATAAAGACCTGAAAATTGTATTTCGTCAATTTGCATCAGTCTTCATCATCTGTGGTGTGGATGAGGAGGAGGTAAGATAACCAAACTATCAAGAAAAATCCATCATGGGTTGATGGAAATCCTTGTGGTGTAGTGGTCATGACTCTCACCTTTCAACTGGAGGGTCGTACAGTAGGTTCGAGTCCCACTCAAGGCGTTAATTTTCCTTCAGCAAGAAATTCATCCACATTGTGCTGCACTCAACCCAGGTGAGGTAAATGGGTACCTGGTAGGAATATTTAATCCTTGAAACTTCAAGTGCGCTGCATGATGGCTGCCAGGGTAATAATGCTGCAATTGTAGAGCGCTTAGGGAATTCTCATGAAGAGTTGATAAGCGCTATATAAAAGCCGTTCATTATTCTTATCATCTTGGGAATTTACAGGGGAGCTCTCAATAGCTCTCCTAGAGGCTGTAATAGAGATTTTCAGGAGAGTTGAATTGGATATTCAAGTAGTAAAATTGGGATTGCAAGGGGCTCTCTAAATCTCCCCAACCCCCCCCCCCCCCCAAAAAAAAAAAAAAAAAAAAAAAAAAATTAAGGGGAGCTTAGGAGAGCTATCTCTTTCACTCCCCTTATATTCTTATCCCTGAACCCCCCCCCCTCAGATTAAATAGATCATGAATAAAGAAATAAATAAAGAAACAAACGAAAGAAACAAAAGAGAGAAAGATGAAATAGAAAGGAACAATAGTAAACCAGGAAACATTTTTTCTGGTATCACATTGCAATTTGCTTTGCATTTTAGCAAGAATTGCTATATAAAAGATGTTTTGTTTAGAAAATTTTTCATGTTTACTCAACATTTTAAATTGCTAATCAATATCAAATTATTCCCTGTATTTACTATTACAGTTTGGGGACTGATTTTTATGTAGGCCATGGTTGAGAATATTCGTAAGCACATTTTTATATATAAGCACTTGTAATACATCTCCTTGTTCAAAGACGTTCATCAGTTTGGAAGTTACCAACCAGGCTATGGACATGAAAGTATGTGTTTTTTAAGTTGCCTCATTAAGAACCATTAGTAATTACACGATCACTCGCATACTTCAATGATAGTAGTAATGACACTGAGATATATTAACCCAGAGTTCGCAGGCTTCAATCCTGCCTTGGTAATGAGATTAATTTTTTTACAGCACCAGGCAACTAATAAAACTTAGTTCATTGTATTTACCATGCTTGGTATATAGAGACTAGTTATTTGCAATTTTATATCTGTTTTGAAGATTATTATTATAATCATTATTATTGTCGTTTTTAGAGATAAACTAAATACTAAAAAACTAAAACATTTGGGGGAAAAGGGTTAGTGTTAAAGTATGTACACATGTATGCCTTGTCCCATGAATAAATCAAGATAATATTATTTTTGTCTCTTTCAGAATGAAATAGGTGTATTGGAATTTATTCAGCTCTTTGTTGAAGTATTGGACAGTTATTTCCCCAAAGTGGTGAGTTTTGTTATGTTTTCATTTAAATTCATACCATGCCTGATGTTTATTATTTTAGGCAATTTATGGTCACCGTGTTTATATTCAGTATAATACAAGGAATAATGGAAATATGAATGATGCATTCTTAAGGCCCCAGCACACCAAACACGGCACGGCATAACGGCACGGTATTTATTTATCTTGGTTGTTATTGGTCAGCGCGCTCCTCCGCGCACAAAATTTGTAACAATTAGCCAATCATAGGGGAGATAGCGCGTAAAAACCGTGCCGTGATGCCGTGCCGTGTTTGGTGTGCGCGGGCCTTTAGTCCACTTTTGTTGTAAAATCATATAGGTACTTTTTATTTTTTAATGTTGATTAGAAAATAAATCAATTTGGAGAGCAATTCTATGTGAGGCAGGGTCCAGTGTCCTAGCCATTGTATTGGGTATATTTCATCTGTTTGATCCCAAGATGGCTGTTATTTGCTCTTTAATGATAAGCCATTTGTATAGAATAGATAAAGAAATAGATGAATAAAATGAAAACAATAAGAGAACAAAAATGATCCTACCCAAAGAAGAACATTTTGGAATATTGCAACATACAGGATGATGTAGAAGGAAACATCCTTGACACTCATCAAAACTATCTATTCATAAATGTTGACTTTTCTTGAATATCATGATTGATTATTACCTCTGTGTTTCCTTCTCTTTTTCTTTCCAGTCTGACTTTGATGTATCCTTTTTTAAACAATTTAATATGAATCATGTGAATTGTGAGCATGCAATGAAAACCATGCATCATGTGATACATTTAGGTACTGGATGAGTTAAACATTGTTGAAAACAATAACATTTTATGTGATTGTCATATGATTTTGTTCAGAATCAAGAAAAATAGACTAGTGAATAGCAAAATGAGATGTGAATATCTGTCATATATATTTCCAATATGTTTCCACTTTCTACCTTATTGTTCAGCATTTTAGTCATGTGATGCCTTCCTTATTCTGTGTTATTTTCCACTCTCTTATTTTCTGTTCTTTTGCATGCCTTGAGCACTAAATCTTAGTGGCATTTGTGCAGTAATAATGGATTGTTTGTATGTACATGATTATATTTCTTAACAGCTTTCTTTTTACATTAGTCAAAAATTTGAAGCAAACTCTTATTATTCATAATCTTTAACACACATATTCAGGATTACAACACAAATTTCTAAAAGTTATCCAATTTTAGATGTAAAGAATGATAATACGAGATATAAAGATATAATGATGATTTTTAGATGCTTTCAAATTTGCCTAGTTAGAGCCTTAACAAACTTCTATGCAGGTTACATTCAACTTGGAGAAGGTCCACATCATTCTAGAAGAGATGCTGTGCAATGGTTACATAGCGGAGACCAGGAAGAGCCATATCTTAGCACATCTGCGTCTTATGGAGTCCAACAAATGAAGTGTATGCACTGGCTGTCACGGACTGACGAACAACCTGTGACCTTCCAATGCAGAGGATGGGCAGATCATGGCCGACTTGTGGGACTGTTTGCATGATAGTCAAATGACAAGTGGTTGTAGGGTCTTTATAATTGATCATTGAGTGCAGGGTATTGAGAGGTCATGTCTGACTTGTGGGAAGGTTGCCAGAGAGAAGATGTTACATGTGAAAGAAAAACTGATTGGAAGACCTTCATTTTTTGACATCTCAGAGCAGGGAATAAGCAGCCATTTTTTTTATTTGCAATAGTTGCAAGGCATTCATTATTGCTCTCCAAATGTGGAAAGATTGCCAGAGAGAAGATGGTCAAATAACCAGTGGTTGCAAGGTCTAAATGATTGACTATTGTTGCAGGGTATTAACAGGTCATGTCTGACTTGGGGAAAGGTAGCTAGAGAGAAGAAGGTAAAATGTTCGTAAGGTGAGCATTATTAAGGGGATGAAGAGGTCATGTCCAAATTGTGGGAAGGTAGTGAGAGAAAAGACGGTCAAATGATCAGTGGTTGCAAGGGCTACATTCATTTCAGGGAATGGATAGGCCATGTCTGACGTGTGGGAAGGTTACCAGAGAGAATATGGCACATGTAAAAGAAGCAATGATTGATAGGCTTTTATTGTAGACATCTCTCAGCAGGAAATTAGCAGGTCATTTCTGATTTGGGGAATACGTGTCATCATAGAGAATAAAGATAGCAATAGTTGCAATGGATTCATTACAGTATTGATCGAAATAATGTGAACAGTGGGACACCATGTCCCACGAAAATGCATGCGTTTTACATAGGCCTTGGTGGGACATGGAGGGAATCTGTTCACATTATTTCGATCAATACTGTATAGACCCGGATGTGCAGGGCATGTCTGGCATCTTGGGAGTTTTCAATTGTAAAATGACCATTGATTGTAAGGTGTGCATAGTTGACCTTCCAGTGCAGAGTAGTGACAGGTCATATGTGACTTATTCGAAGCTTAGCCAGAGAGAAGATGGTCAAATGACCATTGATTGCAAAGTATCCATGATTGATCATTTGTTGCAGGCCAGGGAATGGACGTATTATGTCCAACTTGTGGGAATGTTGCCAGAGAGAAGATGGTGCATGTAAAATAAGCTTTGGTTGATCGGCTTCCATTATTGATGTCTCATACCATGAAATGAGCAGGTCAATTCTGATTTTGGGAATAGTTATTGTCATAGCTAAAAGATAGCAATATTGTCCAATGCATTCATTATTGATCTCTAATTGCAGGGTATGGACTGGTCATGTCTGATATCTGGGGAGTTGTCAATGGCCATTGATTGTAAGATCTGCATTGTTGACCATTCATTGTGGGGAACTGACAAATCATGTCTGACTTGTAGGAAGGAAGTCAGAGAGAAGATGGTAAAATGACCAGTGGTTACAAGGCATTTATTACTTCCATGAAACAAAGAAGATGCTTTTACAGATTGCAAAGGACCAGTTTTGATAAATCATGATTACTTATGTAACAAGGTCATTTTCATGGTCCCAAGAAAAAGTTGCACTGTATAATTAGGTGCTTAGTACCATAAAGAATAACATTTTATTGCAACAACCTTGATCTATAAAGATTAAATAACAATAAATTATAAAGAGCTGTGATGCTCATTGAATAGTAAAGTTGATTTTCTTTTAGGGATCCACAGTGATTGTTATCTAGAATAAAGAAATGGTTTTCATTCAATCATATTTGTATATCCTCATTTCTGTCCATGAATTTAGATATATTCTACAGAGACAAAAAGGTCAAATGGAAAGTTGTGTATGTGTGTGTGTGTGTGTGTGTATAGAGAGAAAGAGGGAGGGAAGGAGGGAGGGATGGATGGATGGAGAGAGGGATGGAGGGAGAGAGAGACAGAGAGAGGGAGGGAGAGAGAAAGAGAGGGGAGGGAGAGAGAGAGAGAGAGAGAGGGGGGGAGGGTGAGAGTTAGAGAGTTAGGAGGAAGGATAAAGGAAGAGGAAGGAGAGATGAAGAAGACTAGTCCATTTCCTGAACTTAAGCTCTTCTGAAGTAAAGAGAATGTTTTGGTGAAGGCTCGTGAAATTTATCAGTGGTAAAAAGAATCTTTGTTATAGAAGTCCCAGCTCTTTATAGGGCTTTTTTTTTACTTTCTAATATAACTAGAAACCCTTTACAGTGAAACCTTTTTATAACAACGTCCTTGGGACCATAAAAATTATCTTGTTATATCAGGGTAAAAAACAAAGAACTATGAAGACCTGGGACCAATAAAATCACCTTGTTATAACAGATATTTCGCTATAACACATATTTCGCTATATGTGACCTCTTTATAATGAGGTTCCACTGTACAACAAGGTTGTATGATCTCAAGGACCTTGTTACAGAGGTTCCACTGTACAAAAAATGGGGAAAATAACCCTGTAATCAATCACTCCTCTTCACTTTGTCATGGGGCCCGGGTTCCATGGTCAAGATGAAAGCTCATTGATAATATATTGTTTTCAATTTCAGTCAACTGTAGTGAAGGGGGACGTGAACCATTGGTCTGCTTATTATTATGTCACAGCTATTTGTGCATGTAACCATGAGCAGACGTCCTACTTCCGGTCAAAGTGCCCTTATATCACAGTTGACTGAAACCAAAAACACTGTACTATCAATGAACGCTAATACTCTATACAGTCAAACCTTGTAATAGCGAGGTCCTTGGGACCAGAGAAATGGATCTCTTAATATCAAACCTTGTTATATCTGGGCCAAAATACAATAAAATACAAAGAGATGGGACGGGGGGTTTCATCAAGATTTGTCGCAGCGACAAGGAGTCATTTTCCAACAGTTCCCATAGCAATTGTCAGCGATAGTGCTTTGTATCCAATCACAATTAAGGAATTTGTCAGCGGTGACTAATTGTCTCTGCGACAAATTTTGATGAAACACCACCCAGGACTACGTTGTTATAACAACCTTTATACAAGGTTGGACTGTACTGGATTACTGTACCAACACATGCACTGTGTGCCCTTCAAAAAATTACGATGAATTACATTCATAATTCATAAAAATTAAAGTACAGTCAAACCTGTCTACAGAGGCCACCCCAAGGGAAACAGAAAAAGTGGCCACTGTAGACAGGTGGCCTCTATAGACAGGTTCTAATATACAGTCAAACCTGTCTACAGAGGCCACCCCAAGGGAAACAGAAAAAGTGGCCACTGTAGACAGGTGGCCTCTATAGACAGGTTCTATAACATGCATTTTCACCTGGAGGGAATCGACTTAAGTGGCCACTGTAGACAGGTGGCCTCTATAGACAGGTTCTATAACATGCCTTTTCACCTTTTCACCTGGAGGGAATCAATTGAAGTGGCCACTATAGACAGGTTTGACTGTAGTATCTAATAGTATGACACTATAACCTGTAACTTATATTTTTACAGAAATCATGTTTGACTTGGGTTAGTGGTCATTGAGTAACATTACCCCCAGCCTAATTAAGGTTTAAAATTATAATTGACAAAAGGCTGGTGGTATTTTTCTTTGTGGGGGGGGGGGGGGGGTGGGGTGACACTGCACTGTACAATTAAATTTGCTAAAAACAACCGAGAGTAAACATTAAAGGGGAGTGAACATATCAATCAAGAACTTGGTAACCAACTTGTCCTCTGAAAGTAGACCTATATCATAAGATAGAAGACAGATAACACATCCAAACAATTCAAATAGATTTTTTTGGTCCTCAACCAATCTTTATTGTATTCATCAAATCTGTTAATCAGTCTAAAGTCAACTCCTCTGTTATTATGAACAGTGCTGGGCTTCAATAAAAAAAGCACCTAGTTTACAAATAAATTCCACTTTAATACGAGCAAATACATCAGTAGAGCATCTTTGATGCAAAAGTGTCATAAATCAAGAGTATATAATCTATTTCTTTATGTATCTGTGCTATGAGAAATATGGAAACCTAACGGCAAGCTTTCTCATTTGAATAAGCAATTTTTCAAAAAGAATCTTACTCTTCAAACTCCCTCAATCAGAGAATACGGCAAAAATATTCAGTTCTCACATTTCATCGCCGTCAAATACAAAGCTCGAACTATACACATTTTCATATATGTAATTACAGAGGTCAAAAGTTGCTTGAATAAAGTACCAGAGCAAATACACAAACATATCTAGGGCCAATCGAGATTGAAATGGCGAGTTTTACATATAAGGCCATTTGAATTGAAGCGAAGTCAATCTATATTTTTTTTGTAATTATCTTGCAGGAAGTAAGCAGTTGATGTATCACGACACTGCAATTCCATCATCTAATAATAAAACAAAAATATGTTTTGATGCAATTATCACCAGTATATAAAGTAAAGAGAGCATATGTGTGTAAATACAGAGAAATAAATGACGAAGACTGAATTCATTGAGAATGTAAATTCTTCGATCATTGAAGGACTAATGCAGAGATGGCAACCGCTCCAGATTATACACGAGGTGTACTTAATCCTGAATGCAAAGCTGTCATTACACGAGTGAATGGCTGCAAGTGAAAGTGTGGCTATTGTTGTTATGTGTGCTCTCACTTTGGTTCAGCTGTTGCATTATACTCACATTTTAATTTTGACCTCATGCATATTCAGGAACTGTTGGCATCTTTTCTACTGAAAATAAACTCCTTGAATCTTTACTGGAAAGTGCTTATTGATAATCTGAAACAGCAGTGTCATTATGTATTGTGATATTTTGAAGAAACTCTTATCAATTTATGTTCATCTCTCACAAATTAAAATTGATAGATGTGCACAAATTTTTCCAAAAAGAAACCTCCTTGATGAATGTTATGCTTGCTTTCCAATATAGAAGGGAAGAGGATCTAAATTGATTCTAGAGTACAAAAACTTGAAATAACTATTTACAGATCTTTATACAGAGTGTATAACAATATTAAATAACTGGCTAAATTTTCCCCAACATGAAGAATGATACTGAAAAGATAAAGAGTACATCAAATAAGTTTTAGACTCTTCTTCAATCTAGATATCTTTCATCTTTCATTGAAAGCTGTTGACTATCAGAAATCTCTACATTGCCTTGAAATGAAATCTTATTCTTCTATCTGCATCAAGATCATAATATTGAATATCTCCAAAATTGGTGATAATAAAGCTCAGTACAGGTTTCTAATTTTCTAACAACTCCTTTCTTTTGATTTCAAAATGAAGGGGAATAAAAGAAAAAGCCCCCCACAAAAAATAATCCAAACTCCCTTATTGGAACAAGAATAGGAAGACATACATTGAACCTTTCTACATTGTTTTAGTCTGGCAAAACATATACAGAACGGCCCACAAGAACGAAACACAATACTTAGTATTCATTATTCAATTGAATAGAAAAATTGTTCACTGAAGCCGATGATCGATCGAGAATTCATCTTTAGTTCCTCTGACCCCAGGATCACAAATCCACTCTCAACCCTCAAAGACCACCAAACGAATACATAGACCATAAATTACTCTTAACAAATACGATCAGTTTAAAGGCAATGGATCAAAGTTAATGTTCAAGGGAAAATATGTACAAAGAGAGAATGAAAAACATCAACAATCTGCTTTTATCAATATGATAAAGTCAGAACAATCAGGTAAAGCAACAGAGATCAGAACTGAGATATCAATAAATGTCAACTGTCAACACCAAAAATATTTTTTGTTAAATAGGGTATAACATTTAATTTACAGTAGTTTAAATTACGTATGTCTGATTATTCATTTGACAGGAGAAATGAAAACCAATCCTGGTTTAATAATAAGTTACATAACACTCCAGAGATGCAAGTAGTATTATCTGTAAAAATATCTTGCTAGATTTTGAATAAATACAATCTCTTTCACATGCTCTTACACTTGTAATTAATCTTGTCACTTGTCTAGTCCACAGCATATTTACAGAACTCTCCTTGTAAGAGTAATTTTGTAGGTTTATAATTTGTGTAGAAACTTCATAACATTTATTCACATGAACTTTTTCTTCAAATAGTTATTGAAAACAGAATGTGAGTGCCACCGATTTTTATTTTTGCAAAATTTACAAACTTAAATTAAATCTCACGATTTGTAATCGCTTTTCAGGATTTTAATACAAAAACAAAAAACGTAAAATAAAAAAATATTGAATAGATGTATTTAATTCAATTTTCACACCACTCAATAGCCAATTCCTGATCCGAACTCATTCTGCAGAAAAAAAACTCTTATAAATTTGAAACAGCAATTGTAAATAAATTCATACAAAACCATAATAATCATATTTGTACAACTCAACAAGCGATTCATAAACAAACGGCATCCTGAGATAATTATGCAAAACAACTTATCGTTGTCGAGACCGCTTCCTAGACGTGGGCGTGTCTTGGTCCGCCGCAGCAGGGGCAACATCCTCTTTCTCAAGGTTTACGTCTATCTCTAATTCCTTGATGCGTTTCTCTAGGAATGCAGACATCTTGAGACCAGCCTTGTATTCCGGGCTGCTACGTCGGTTGTACTGTTGACAGTTTGTGAATATGAGCCGAGCGTCTGCGATGAGCTCAGCGTGGCCTGAGTACTGGAAGTCATTTACCTTGGTTTGCATCGAGGCGAAGTCCATTGGACGCTTGATGATACGGTAGTAGTCTGGGGCCTGTGAGGGTGACAGATGGGATGAATTAGGATAAACGGTGGGTGAAATCACACATACCTACAGTTTGCAAACTATGAATTGGAATAATGATCAGTTGACAAAGATCTGTAATTTCTGATTCAAACTTTGGGATGGTAAAATGATGACAAATATATTGTGTTTTCATTTTTTTTTTACTAATTGATCTATTAACCAATTGCTAGTACTCAATATTAATCCCTCAAACCAGAGAAACACTGCAAAGTTAAAAAATGAAATGAATGACTTTTTCATGGTCGGAAGATTCAACAATATTTATATACATGCTTTCAATTCATTGTTTAGTAGAACTACATAAATGACGAATGCACATTACTGTTAAATGTGCCTGGTTATACACAACTGAAGGATAAATTGAAGCTCCAAAATTTTTGGAGTGAAAAATGAATGACTGGTTTTCTTACCGATTTCTTGCTGACAGCATTGAGGAATGGACGAACATCTGGATGTTTAATGAGCTCCTTGAGCAGAGCTTCACATTTGTTGAGCTGAGTGAGGTCACCACGACCACGGCCACTCGATGTCCTTCGGTTCTTCATTGATGGCCCAGAAGAGTCTGATGCTGAATCTGCATGACAAAAAATGATCATAAAATGTATCTTGGTTATCTTAGAATCGTAAAAATACAAAGAGGATAAACTTGGAAATAGATGTACAGTGGAACCTCAGTATAAAGAGGTCGGATAGAGCGAGATACCTGTTATAACAAGGTGATTTTATTGGTCCAAGCTCTTTATAGTTCTTTGGGGTTTTTTTGCCCTGATATAGTGAGGAACCTGATATAACAAGGTAATTTTCATGGTCCCAAGGACTTCGTTATAAAGAGGTTTCACTGTATTGAAATTCAAAATAATTCCTATACAACCACAAATCTTATGTAATTTTATATTTCATAAGTAGGAACCAAAGGCCATTTCTTGCAATTGTAACTTTCACAAAATGCATGAATAACACACATTGCAGCCATTTATTAGCTTTACACATTATGCCATACTATCTTTAACACGCAATCCATTTTCCCTAGATTAAATGGTGATTAAAATTTTAAATTTTACATCACAAACTAATCATGTTGAGAAAAATCCTCTCATAAACCTGAAAATGATCAGGGTTCTAAAAATAAATTGCTTAAATTTGTGTTTTTTTTTGTCTACATTATGAACAAGAATTGCAGAAATTTGAAATATCCCACTATTATTTAAGATTAATCAAGTTATTTGTTACAACTATTACTATTATTATTCTATTCAACAATTTCAAGAACAAAAATTATGCAATCAAATTGCATACATAATGAAATATGAAATACATTATTCATGTGGCATTCTTTTCTGTTTAGTCATTAAAAATAAGTTAAATTTCTTGATCATGAATCTTTTTGTCCAAAAAGCTCAGAGGGAAACCCCTAAATATAAAGTACCTCAAAATCGATGTGAAGCTATCAGGTGACATTGTTTTCTACTCAGTCACAGTGATAATAACAACAAATAATTCACTTACCATCTGCATTCAGACTTCCATTGAGAGCTACTTTGAAAGGACCTCTAGCAGAACTCCTTTTCTTTGGAACATCTTCTTGTGATGATTCAGAGTCTGTGGACTCAGCACTTGCAGGGACACCCCTCTTCTGCCCCCTTCTCTCCAACGATGCACCCCTCCTGTCTTGGGATGTACCCCTACTGCCTCTCTTCTCCTGCGCTGCTGATCGCCCCCTGCTCTCCTGTGAAGATGAAGACTGTGATCCTTTCTTCTCCTGTGAACTCTGTTGCCCCTTCTTGCTGCCAGACCCAGAGATGGGAGGTGTCTCTCCCTTCTTTGCCCTGGTGTTCTTAGCTTGGGGTGGTTCAGGGGTGTTCTGTCTGGACTGACGGCCTTTGCTCTGGGAACGGTTCCTGGATCCAGTCTTTTCTGTGGCCTTGGCTTTCTCAGTAGCTTTGTTCTTTTCAGCAGCCTTAGGCTGGGTCTTGGGGCTCTCCTTCTTGGCGGGCTTCGTGGCAAACTTCTTGGCTGGACCTGGTATAGGAATAATTCTAAATACATTTAATTCAATTTATAGGTATTCAATAATGTTTTGACAGGCTCTTGTCAAATTTCCTATTTGAATAAGTCACATGCAAAGATATCACACCCCATTCCTCTATATTTTCACCACATGAACACTGCAGGAATTGGGAAGAACATTAATGCTCATTTTATCAATCTTCATCATAAACATACAGATGTGCTTGAAAGAGTTTCTAAAGTAACACTTCAACCGTGCAGATTTGAAAAACCAAAGTTATGAAGTGGTGCGGCGAAGGGTTAAAGAAAATCACTGTGAATTTGAGAATGTGCACACTCCCAATCGAAATGGACCCTTTTACACCAACTTAATTCTCAGTTCTGTCAGACAAATAAGTCCTGAGTAAGTTCCAGTGCAACATGAGCTTAAATATCTCTGACAGTTTTATGAGTAACGCCAAAATGAAAGACAGCCTACCCTTCTTGCCCGTCGGCACCTTGATGGCAGCAGCAGACTTGGTCGGTTTCTTACACTCCTCGCACTCCCACTGGCCCTTGGGCACCTTGCGTAGGATGGGCTTACAGCACTCCATGTGGAAGGCGTTAGGACAGGTATCACAGCAAACCAACTCACCACCATGGCGACATCGAGTGCAAACATCCTCGTGTTCTATCTCTTCGCCATCATCTGATGCTTCCTCCTCCTCCTCAGATGCACTACTGAAAAAGGATGATATGAATGTGATTTATGGTTTGAAAGAGGTTCATCGTAGTGAAGAATTGTTGAAGAGAGTTGATCAGTTGTTTCATGTGCAAATGCAGAACGTCACTCTATTAATTGATGCTCTACGTTTGCACATCGTGAGACAACCTATCAACTCTCTTCAATTAAATGTGATTTATAACCAGTCTGGTAGCACAGATTTATAAATAGAACATTAAGACTATTAAAACTATATCAAGGATTTGTAATCTCTAGACATTTTGAGCTATCACAATACAAGAAACTATTGCCACAAGCATATATACTGTGAGGAAAAAAAGGAGAAAATTATGCTTCCAGCATCAGCTACAGTGATGATTGGGGGGACGCACAAAAATGCATCATAAATGATTTGTACACAGGGTCATGAAGAATTCTACTCTTCACTTATTGTTTAACAAGGTAAAATACTATTGAACATTGAATAAGGCTTGGAAACATATGCACAATCAAAGAAAACAAAATCTAGTCTGAGTAAGGCTACAAATTTTTTTTAACAAATAAAGACAAATAGGGGATTGTACTCTAGGGATGATGTAGTTAGTAAAATATAAAAGGGTTATGTTGCATGCAATTTATATGACATTACTAACACAAATTAACTATTGCATTTCAACATTCATTCAAAATTCAATATTTTAAAATATTAAACTAACATTCTTTAGCTAAAGGGAGAGAACAAAAAATAAGCAAACACGTGTTGTATTATCGATCTTATATGATTGATGCTCTTTGTTATCAAATGCATTCTCCTAGAAGCTGAATAATTCATCACAATCAATTAATGGAACACTAATGAAGGTCAAGCTATGGATGTAATTCTGACTGGCCTCAATCATGTCCTTAAAGAGTTATGCCCTTTTACTCTTTTCTCCATTTGGGCTATAGTGTGCCCTGTAGAAAAGAGACCACGACCTAGATATTGAAATTCAAGTCCTGTTGTAAATGTCAACATCAAATGGAGTTATTTAAGCAAGAGGAATCGGTTGAGAGAATATTCTAGAAGTAGATATTTGGATTGTACTTCAAAAAGTCGAGAGTGTAATTTACAGAAATTGTGCGAAATTGGTAGTGCATAGCAAAAATTTTAAGCACACCTCAACTACAATATCAATTTCAATAATTCATGCACAAGGGCTTTGATAAAAAAAAATAATACACATGTACAGAAATAATTTATTGTAAAAAGTAGAGAGAAGTTAAGGGTTGTAACAAGAACTGCAGGAAATGTTTAGGATCACAATAAAGAACAAGAGAATAGATTGGCATGCATCTAAAAGGATCAGAACAATCATTTAATTAAGAAAAGTGTGGAACAGAAATAGTTTTTAGCAGAAAGTATATACAAGACAGATACTAGCAAACTTCTCAGGGATAATCATGAAGTTTTCAGATAATATCAGAAGTATTATAAAAGGGTTGCTGCAAGAAAGCGGCAATCAATTATCAATATTGTAAATCATAGATCTGCGATTGAAAGATAAATTCTAATCGGTGAGTTGACTGGAACATGAGGTCAATCTCAACTTTTTGCAACACACCTTAAAAGTGTTACAAGTGTCCCAGCATGCAAGACCAATAACAAAAGTGATGCAAAATAATAACTGTCAATCTAGAAAGTTGCATAAAACTATCAACATAAAAAGAGAAAGTTATTGCATTCACAAAACATTAAAACTACAACATAGGAATGACATCATGAACAGATGAGTTACTTGAGAAATGAGGCCACTGTATATGGACATTTAAAAAAGGTTAACGCACATGGAATAATGTACAATGAACATTCACTGATGCTTGTTTGCGGGCTCAATGGAATAGCACAACTATGAACAATCAATAAATCTGACAGACACAAATACATGTTTAAGAACATAGTGGTTCTTAACCCTTTCAACTCCAATAACTTGTCTAATTTCTCCCGTTTTTCACCTGCTTTCCACTGTCAGAACAACAGCAATAAGCTAAGCAAATCTACCTCTACAACATTTTGAATTATAATCTCAGGTGCCTTAATATTGAAAACCACTTCCTCATTTCTTCTCAACAAACCATAAACACGCCTTTGGGTCAGATGGGTAAAGAACCACCGAACAGAGCGAGCACAAAATGCAGTTACATTCCAAATTCTACACATGAACGGACATGTTACATAGATACAAAAATGGGATTTACTCATTAGTTTGCGGAGTATTGTATGAATGTGACAAAACAAATGGATGCATAAACGATATATGCTCTTGACTTGGCTTGATATTCAAATCCTACTCTAACTTGCCACCAACCACAGACTTCTTCTTCTAAAACCACTGAGCTCCAATATCTTTTTATTTGGTGAAACAGTTGCAAGAGCATAGGTCAGAGCAACAAGACAACCACATGCCAGGAGCTTTAGTTTGGGATGCTTAGGACACGAGACTGGGTGGGATGGAGTGAAGATCTTATTTACCCATTGGTGATAGGCTCCTGCACGCACAGAGGACAGTGCCACTGTTCTTGGGCAAGTTTAAGAAGGGGAGGGTCAAGGCATTCACAGTGGTAGACTATGGGGCAGTCGTGACATAGAATGAGCTGGCCAGCATGGCCACAACGCTGGCAAAGCTCGTTATGATCAAGGCCACGGAGTCGCCTACGAGCTACACGGTTCATGGCTTCCAGTTTCCTTTTATAGGAGGGAAAAATGGTAGGATATAGCAAAAGAGGTAGGATAAGAATACAAAAGGTGATTTGGCTGGCTCCCATTCGTATACTAGATATTTGCTTCAATAGAAAATTTCAAAAAGTATATTTTTACATCACTGAGGAACATTCATACTCGTTATATTATGATGCTCCACCAAATGATAAGTAATACCAGAAATCTGATATAATAATCTCATTAATTTTTAATGTTTCACAGCAAACCAGATGTTTTGGGTGACACCAATTTATTAAAAAATTAATAAAAAACATTACAATGGGAGAAGCAAAAAATTGTTTTGAATAGACTGTTATGATATAAAGAGTTTGAGAGATGTTTACAAATCTATACTTATCAGGAAAAAGAGAGTGACTATGGGAGAACTAAGAATGCTGAAAGAACATAACACTTGCTAAAATGCAATTATAGTGGTTGTAGAGTAAAAGAAATGAAGTGAAAATGTGAAAAGAAAGAATGTGTGTGTCTGGTAAAAGCAAATGAGACAGTCACACTACCATAGGTCCCAACTTAAGTCCCAAGATAAAAATGTGTAAATGTGCAATAACAAACAAACAAATAATAAAAACAAAACCAATATTATGAAGATGTGTATTACTAAGGGGGTGTTGTTCACAAGTTGCAAATTGATCGCAAGTTGCAGTTTATCAGAATGGGCCAATCAAAATCATTGTTTCATGTGCATCATGCGAAATGCGCATACGGATACCGTGCACGAATTAAAAGGTGCGTTACAATTTGCAAAGTTGAAATTGATTTGCAGTTGATTTTAAACAACACCCCCTAAGACTCATCTCTGAAGTGTTTAAAATACTACCACCATGGCTCAATTTGAGACATTCTAATAAATGAATGCTACAAATTCCTCACCATCTCAAATGCCATATTTGTAGAACTTTTTGAGAATTAGATGGTACTACCGAAAGCCAAGAAATCAGTAATTAAAGGCAAAGAAAATGGCACACTTTTGTGAAGAAAAAATTATGGGAATATCTCACCTCTCATTTTCTTCGTCATCTTCATCTTCCTCTTCATCTTCATCATCCTCTTCCTCTTCTTCTTCTTCTTCTTCTTCTTCTGATACATCAACTTCCATCTCCTCCTCTTCCTCCTCTTCTTCCTCTTCCTCTTCTTCTTCACTCTCTTCTTCAGAACTCTCTTCTTCTTCCTCAGAACTCTCTTCCTCTGAGCTAGATGATTCTACGACTGGCTTCTTCTTGGCTCTCTGCTTGTGAGGGCTTCGCTTGATTTGCTTCGGTGCGCAGTCTTTGCAGAACCAGTCGCCTTGCGGCACTTTCTACAATAAACAAAAAGAAAACCATCGGACTGATATTAAGGGGTATTCAGATGTATATAAAATATCATACATGGATGAGTGGATGTTCCATATGAATGCTGTTTGGGAATTATTTATGAAAAATGGATATTCAGAACTTCTTAGAGGTATATTCAGGAATTCTTCAGCTGGTGTCAGATCTAAGAATGTCATCCTCATATCCATCTCAATTATATTACCATCTAAAAGCTAACAAGAACTTATAATAGTCAATGAAGAAATTTGCAGTTAGATTTGCTTTGGACAAGCACATTTATATAACAGATATCAAAAGCATCTTAGATTTACATATTCACATAATTACAAAAACGAAAGTGTGCAACTTATTGAATTATTATGAAGTCCCAAAATAGAGAATATGTGTGTCATTAGGAAACAATTTTATCGCACGTATATAAGTACAATATACAAGTACACTTTCATACATTTTAAAGAAAAATACCACGATACTTTACACTTAATCCCTACATCTTGCTCATCATAAACAGGACATAGGGATTTAGGGTTAAGTGTGATTGTTTTATTCTCTGAAGAGCACTACTGTATCACAGCAAACTTGTTGTACACTTTCCAAACTTGATTCAATGAAATAACAATTAACTTGGCAAGAGTAAAAGGGTAACATCCCAGAATACAAAGCTTTTTGTCTAACCTTGAGAGGTGGCTTGAGGCAAAACATGTGATGTCCTCTGTTACAGCTGTCACAAAGCAACATAGCCTCAGGGTTGCCACCACGTCGACACATCCTGCAGCGGGCCTTGAGGATAGATTTGTTCCATGTGACAGAGCGCTCCAGAGTGGACAGATGAAGGAAGATCTGAGACAGACTGGTACAGGCCATCAGAGACTCCTCCCAGCACTCACGACAAGACTTCTTGGGCTTCTTCTCTGTGGAACCAATGAAAGTAATAGAAAAGACTCAGATATATAATTCTTTTTTGTTTCTTTTTTATTGATTCTGTTTGGATGTTTGCTGTTGTTGGTAGGAAACAACCATTTTTGTTGCAAATTCTAATGCAAGATTGTAATAGAATGAATTGTTGAGTGTAAAATCAAACTGAACGGTTATGAAGTAAATATATATGCCAAGATATTTGAAAGTCTAATTTTTAAAATTCCATAACACTATGCTTTTACATCATGACATGATTTTGTAGATAATGTAAAAAAACAAGAATTTTACCGACAAGAGACTTTCAATGAGTCGCTGATTGCGATCTGAATGACACTTTCAAATAGCAGACCATGAAACACTTGTAAAGCATATGCCGTGATAATGCAGTGAAAACAACCTTAGCATTATAATTCTACGACTGTTAACACCTTTCAAAATCATTCACATCTAAATGTGCTTTCAAGTTAAATTCCTTGAAAATTTCTGATTTTCCTGTAATTCGAAAATAATTTGTCTCAAGCATCAGCAATGCACCATACCACTTCATACAATAGAAACTACTTGGTAATAGAACATAAGTATCCTACATTTTACATCGTTCTCTCAATCCCGTTTCCCGTTTCCGGACTTCTGCTTCATTACTACACCTAATAAATGTCTCACCTTCTTCCTCTTCTTCCTCCTTTGCTTTCTCCTCCTCTTGCTTCTTCCTTGTCCTAGTCATCGGTTTGCTTTCTTCTGAATTTCCTGCAATTGAATCATTGGAAAGGAATTAAATTCTTCAACGGATATGTATCATTCTACAAAGATCCAATGTCGGCACTTACTTGTACAAACAAACTCTTAGAAATAAATATAAATCTTTGGAATTCTATCATAGCATGAATTTTAGATCAGCAGAATCTTGACCCACTCTCTGCATTCCACATCACAAAACTTTGCATCTTAGATCACAAACTTCGCATCCATGATCATAAACTTCATATCTACAAGTTGGTAACAAACTTTGGGAAATGGCCTGTTGTTGAACTTAACTTGAGAACTTACCAAGAGGTGCTTTGAGATACTTGTCATCAGTTCCTTGTGAAACTTGGAGGAGTGCACATGCTAGATCTCTCACCACATTGTCAGCAGGGTCTGGGGTGTTACATCGAGTAGATGATGGGGAACCTGTCAGACCAGCATCACTCTTCTTCAGAGAGGATAACCTGTGAGGGAGAGGAGGGTGGTGGG
>BQKZ01000542.1:125604-136407 GCA_036244855.1 Temnopleurus reevesii | reverse complement strand
AAATATGTGGAGTTGCTTCCTTTTGATATGTCTATATCTTGGTAACTAGGGATTATTTTACCTAAATTCTTTCACTATATTATAGAGGATACCTTAAATAATTCAAATCAAGGAAAAAGTCAATTTTGATAAAATTCAGAGTTGCTTCCTTTTGTCAGAGTAGGGCAGTATATTTGTCAGAGTTTTCACCCTTCAGAGATAAGAGGTAATATTGCCTTTTTTTTCATACAATGGTACCTTCAGCTTTGATCAGATATAAAGTTTAATCTATTACCTTGACAAAGCCTAGAGCTCCCTGCCACAGACGATCCTCAATATCAAGAATCTGTTCCCTGAGCATGAGTTCCAGCTTTTCATCACCGTCGGCAAAGTTGGACAGGAGGCCCTTCTTGCCACTGTTCATCTTCACTTCCACCTGTTTCTTCACACCAGGCTGGCTGTCAGGGTCTGCCTCATCCAGCGCAGGTTTGGTCAGGAAGTCTGTCGGTACTTTGTCTATACTACCAATGATGGCTGCCTTCTCTTGCTGAAGACTGTCCCTCAGGGCTAGCTCTCTAAGTCCACGAGTGTTCAACGCCTCCAGGAGTTTATCAATCTGGCTGGGTTCGTTGTAGAATGCCCATCGACATTGTTCCGCAGCTGGCGTGGGTGTGGCCACTGGTGCCTCAGCGCTCAGCACAGGCATTTCTTCACTGCCCACCTCCATAGGGGTTTCTTTGTCCGCTTCAATGAGGTCTTTATGAGAGTCTGAAGGCACATCAGCATTGGTAACCTGACCATTCACCGGACCATTAACGACAGGACCATTGCCCATTACATTACTGTCAATGTTTTCCTTATTACTGCTGTTAGATGTATTATGCTCACTAGTCTCCTGGCTTTCACCAGACGGCTTTATAGCTCCAGGAGCATTTATCTTTTCAGCTTTAGTTCTTTGTGCTGCGTACATATCCTCTTCCATCTTCTGGAGCACATCCTCATCAATGGTCCTCTCACACTCTACAAATAATCCAGGTATAGAATTGAACTTCCAGTACCTGCGGAAGAACCTGTCCTGTCCAATTGGATTAACGTTGTACTTCATAATAGCCTCACTGATCTCCTTCGTTAAATTTGCTTCCTCTGATACAAACTCGGCCCGTTTTGCTTCGCTTTCTTCCGTGATCTCCTTCCTCTTCTTCTCTATCTCTTCCTGAGACATGCCTGGCGTAGCACCGTCAGTGTCCATGGGAACATTAGGGGATTCTCCTTTAGCTCTAGATTGGGGTCTGCTACCTGGTTGTTCTGGGGTATTGGACCCACTGACACCAGCATCATTAGGGTCTACACCATTCTCTACTACACCGTCCTGAGCAAGCTGTGCAAGCCTGGCTTGCCTACCCTTCTCCATTTGGAATTTTTCTTGAGCTCTTTCTTCCATTCTCAACCTCCATCTGTAACAGAAAAAGAAGAATATCAATTGTTTGTTTTTTATTATTTACTAAAGAGGCATTCGCATAAAAATAACTCTGCATAATCCAACAATGAGCTATTGGACTGGGATCAAAAGCTTAAAGGGTAAATAGCTCACTTATCTCAGTTTGGCTTTCATATTTGATATAGGGAGTGTTGCTAGGAAGTTCCCCAACAACACACAGCAAAACCCAACCCTTAATGTAAATATAAAAACTTTATGATAAAGGATTAATTAGAGAATTCTTGAATATGGAGTACTGGTACTCGAGACAGAAATTCAGAACTTCTTACAGGTATTAAAGTCTTCTTCAGCTGATGTCAGACTTAAGAATGTCATCCTTACATCTGTCTCTTTTACACTGCATCCAAATATGTATAGTTTATTTAAAAAAAACCTGTTTATTATCATTAAATGTTGTTAAGTTAAAAATAAGTAGATGTATAAAATTAATCAATGAAGTGTGGGCATTGAGTTTGTCAAATGAAGAGAAATTGAAGTATCAGTTTACTTTTATTGGAATGAGATCAAAAGCTTAAAAGTTGAATAGCTCACTGATCAATTGATCCCAAATAGCAGTTGATTGGGATGCGCCAATCATTTTTTTTTAAGTACGGACTGTGCACTTGTGAAAAAGCTTGTAAAATTGCAACCAGTGTGCAATTGATTTGTAATATATTGCAACTTTGTAGTAACACCCATAGAGACATTCCATATAAGTAAAAAAAAATAATCTAAAAAATAAGCAGCTTATGGACATGCACTAATAAATCCAGATGTGCTTGTACACTGCACAATTTAGGAATGTATTTAAAGTGCTAACATTAGAGTACACGTCACCTTTGAAGTTAATCTCACATATGTTAAAGCAATTTTCTGAACAAAACGAGTCTTTTATACAGCTGGTGCACTGATGCATTACAATTCCTTGACATATTATTTTTTATTTCAATGGTTGGTGAACAAAATGAATAAATCATTAGCTGACCTTGCTGTTACTTCCTCCTTCTCTCGACGTTGTTCTCCACGTTGTAGGTCACGCAGCTCACGGCGAGTCGTAACCCATGTATCATAACTATCTTCTATTACTTCACGCATCGTCATGTAAGTCAAAAGCTGATTGGTTAGGGCAGTCAACACCTTCAGCTTACGTTCTGTAACACCAAAGAGATGCATAACATAATTTGGATAGATGCCCCTTTGTCTCTTTCAATAAAAAGTGGATATGATGTGGAAGCATAAAATGATTTCTGACCTCTCTTATCCAGCTTCCCTTTATATAAAAATCTCTATTTTACAGTTGCAGTCTCAATGCCATTGTGCACATTTGATTCAAACAATAAATGACTTGTAACAGTAAAAACAAAGGGGGTGTTGTTCAAAAGTTGCAATTGATCGCGAGTTGCAGACGATCGGAACCTAATAAAATAATTGTTTCACGCGCGTCTTCTTAAATGCGCATAACGTGCGTGATTGAAAATGCATGTTACAATTTGCAAAGTTGCAGTTGATTTGCAGTTGATTTTGAACAACACCCCCTATGTCAATTAAAAAGTCATGTCAATTACATCTCATTTCCATACATACAACATTTTCATAATATGAATTTGGACATTCCCAAGACCTGAAACTCATGCAACTGCATGCTTTTAATATAAAGTATCATATATCTGACAAAATCCTATATCTAGTTTTGAGCTGGTCTCAACATAGACAAATTATTTTTCTTTTCATACTTTATGAGAAGTTTCCGACATTGGGAAACATTTTCAACACTTTTCTGTACAATTCTATGTGAAAACATTGCTAATTTTTTTGTGTGTAGCCACCATGCTAAATGCATAGCAATTGTGATACAATACTAGCAAACTTGTTCCCTGCGACATGCCTAAATATGAGAAAAATGGACTGTATCAACAAACAGAAGAGTTTCTGACCTGAAGCAAGATCATAGATGTTGCCCTTGGTGAGTGCCTTGAGGATGCTAGACTCTTGCATCCGGAATTCCAGACCTGCATCATCGTGACACGTATAGCCTCCTCTCTGCTGGTAGCGCCATTTGGAATCATCCGAACCTGTGCTTGCTCCAGATGACAGGAAGTGAAGTCTTACGATCTCAGTAAGGGTTGGAGGGTCAATCGGAAGTTTCCTTAGCTCTGTGCCTGTTTGGCAGGATGAGAAGAGAACAAAAACATGTCACTTAAATGAATATTCCATTAATACTATTAAATTTGAACTTTTTTCAAAGGCAGAACTAAGACAGTGCTTAAGAATATACCAATCATGTTACTAATTTGAATCATTTGAATTTGCAATCAAAGAAAGATGAAACACAATGTCGTAGTATCTTAACAGTGCGAAGATTGATCATCAGTTAAAATGAAGCTTCCAAAATTATTCTTAAAGGGCAAATTCTTGTGGGTGAGAGAGTTTGGAATATACATGATTTAACTCTCTCTGTAATGTCTGGGGACAAACTTTTTGTGTAGATGGAGTGAGCATAAGTCAGCCAGCTCTTTGTTAATTTTGTTGGCCTATCAGACAAATAACTTGGTAAAGATGGGTTTATTATCAAATTTTCCCACCAGAACACATTTGCTTCAGTTGTTTTGGCATTTCACGTTCTAACTACTGACCATAGGATATTCTAAAAGGTTAGTGAGTATGTGAAAAGATGACATGTCTGTACTCACCTTGATGAACGAGAGGCCATGCCAGAGCTGCTGTAGCTGCTTTACTCATTGCTGCATAGGTTGGGTCTGGATCCTCTTCTAACTTAGCTTCACTTATATTCACTGAATCTATACAATATAGATAAGATAGAAAGACAATAAACATAATTCATTTTCTATCAACATTACATATTATATTCTGTGTACTTTTACAATAAATTGCTATGAAACAAAACAGAGGAACGACTTTAAATCACAACAAAACTACAAATTCAACAATATTCTGATGATGCAAGCTTATGAAGTCGAAAAGTGAAAATATGACTAAGGAAATGTTTCAATACAGTTGTAAATATGTGTAAGTTACAACCACTTCAATAGAGATGTCAGAAACAATGACACTAATTATCCACTTTTGATTGAATGAAGCATGCAACCAATCAATCAAACTCTCTTGCGGAACATTCTTTTATTCATTTTGTCCATATGAAATCTAAAATATATGAGAGCCAATTTCAGGTCTAGTTAGAGAAACACAATGTACTTACATTTCGGTACTTCCATTCCTTGTTCTTCTAGATCTGTTTTCCATTCATTCTCATCCTCTTCCTGAACTCTAAACAGAGCTTTCAAGAGGAATCTTGTGATGTCAAACAGAGCTCCATCTACTTTGTTGGATGTTATAGCCTCTGATAGAAGCTCTGTAAAAATACAAGGAATATTATATTAAAATTTACTCCATATATCTATGGGAAAAAAAGCTTTCAAGCATCGTAGCTGATTAACCAACTTTACAGGAAATATGTATGGATTAAAATCCACATTATAAAAAAAGATTAATTAAATGTTCAGATGGCTGATGGCTGCAGAAATTACTGCAATTGATGACATAAAACTCTATTACATCACATCAGACAATATAATTTGATATTTACCTTCCAAAAAGTGTGAATTATTGATCAAACTTCAATGTGATTTTATCTTAAAAATATCAGTAACATTAGTTACATTGAAATCAGAATTATGTAATCAACAAGTTACAAATGACAAATTTCTCATCAGTTTTAAAGATTTATGCAACAGGATCCAGGTTACCAAAACTATCAGAGCCATGCAAAAAGGTATTTCAATAAAAACTAGATGAATCCTCGACCGCGCACAATCGAAATTTATGCCTCCGCCATCACGCAATCAGAAAGATGTACGGCTTGTTCCATGCCATCAGAAATCAAAAACATTTTACAAATTTTGGGCACTGCCACCTTTGACCCCATGAACCCAAAATCTCATCAGTTCTTCCTCACATGCTTATACATAATTGAGCTACACACTGTAAGTTTGAAAGAAATTGGTTCAATTTTTCTGTTATAAGTTATAACAATAATTAGCTATATCGGTTGACTTTGTACTAAGTTTTCTGCCCGGTGACCTTAGACCTTTGACCTACTGAACCCAAAATCTATTCAGTTCATCCTCACATGCTTATACATATTTGAATCAAGTTTGGTCAAAATCTTTACAGCATTTCTGAACTTATTGCAGTAACAAGCTATTTTGGGTGATTTTTAACAGGTTTTTGGCCCTGTGACCTTTGACCCATTGAACCCAAAATCTACTCAGTTCATCCTCTTATGCTTATACATACTTGAGCCAAGTTTGGTCAAAATCTGTACAGCAGTTCTGAACTTATTGTGGTAACAAGCTATTTTGGGTGATTTTTTACAGGTTTTTTGACCCTGTGACCTTTGACCTTTGACCCACTGAACCCAAAATATAATCAGTTCATCCTTTTATGCTTATACATACTTGAGCCAAGTTTCGTCAAAATCTGTACAGCAGTTCTGAACTTATTGCAGTAACAATCTATTTTTGGTGATTTTTTACAAATTTTTTTGCCCTGTGACCTTTGACCTTTGACCCAATGAACCCAAAATCTAATCAGTTCATCCTCACATGATTATACATACTTGAGCCAAGTTTGGTCAAAATCCGTCCAGTAGTTCTGAACTTATCACGGTAACAAGGTCCGGATGGACGGACAACCCGAAAACATAATGCCTCCGGCACAACCTTACGGTGGTGGAGGCATAAAAAAATGCTTTTTTAGTCAATGCTTTCTAAACACTCGATCTCTTCCATACAATTGTATGAATAAATGAGCAGCGGTACACATAATTCTGAACTCCTCGCAGACTGGGAACCTTTACTGGGATCCTACAACCCTACAACATTGATAGGGTGTTGTTCAAAATCAACTGCAAATCAACTGCAACTTTGCACATTGTATCGCACATTTCCATTCGCCAATGGTATGCGCATTTAACAAGACGCGCATAAAACAATGATTTTGATTGGCACGTTCCAAACTGTAACTGTAACTTGCGATCAATTGCAACTATTGAACAACACCCCTTTAGTGTGTGATTAATTACCTAATGTCATGCCATCTGGAAAGTCTTCTTTGACTCCAAGTTCTTCTTCAAACGCATGAAGGAATTCCAGGAGCAGGATAGAGTCACCAAAGAGTTCCTGAGGGATGCGGCCTGTCACAGGAACTGGCTCAGGTAAATCCTAGGGACAATAAACAATGCAGCACATGATACAAATGCATTTTCTACATACAAGACAAAACTTGCTCTCAAGAAAAGCCAGGGATCGGATGGATAATATTCCTCTTATTAAAGAGCAAGCAAATATTGATTGAAGCCTTTAAATTCAAATAAAATTTCAAACTTTAAATATCTCCAATATAATATCAATTTGAAGCACAATAAAATTTATGTACTTCGCACATCAGTAACAACGTTTGACAGTTTCTTATTTGATTTTTAGAACCACTTGGATTGTGATAGCCTATTTTTCAAACATTTTCATTGTCTAATATTTTCATAATGAATCAGTCTGAAATTTCAAATGGTCATCAAACAGGGGGAGAATCAAACTCAAGAGCAAAAATTTAATGATATCACTGACTAAATTCCAACATTCATGTGCATGAAAAAGATTTTTTAAATATTTAAAAACAATGTCAATAGATATTTGGAAAAAATTCAAAGATATACCTTTTGATCATCACATTCCATGTCTTCTCTTGGTTTCATATATTCCTTCATGTGTATGTAATAAGCCCTCTGACGTTCTCGCTCCTCTTCTTTCTCCTAAAATGAAAACAAAAATTACCAGCCAAGTTGAGTTACATTTTAACATTCATTATCATTATCACAATATATAAAGCACATTTGGCAAAGACATGGCATTGTATTTTTATTAGGACACTTAAAATCTTCCTGATATCTATCAAAAAAATTTGAAAAGAAGGAAAATCAATCATCAAAACGAAAATTATCTCTAAGGTATAATTTTTGTAAATGTAATGAAAAAGGCCAAATGATGAACTTCATGCTTAGAGTTTCTTCAAAAGAACTGCCTCAACATTGATTCAAACTTATATCCACCCAGATATAAGACTACAACTTTATCATCGGACACCAGAATCGAAGGGAAGAGCTAGGCTGAGGAATTCATACCTTTCTCCTCCTTTCCTTGCTCTCCTCAATATCCTTCTTCAACTGTTCTCTCCTTTCAATTCGTTCCTGTTCTTTCTGCACTCTCTGCTCTTCTCTCAGCTTAGCCAACTCCTCCCACTTCTTGGCTCGCTCTATCGCTTTCTCTTCAGCCAGCTTCTGCTTCAGTTCCATCCTCTCTGCGAGCTTTTGGGCTTTCATCTTCTCACGGAGCTCTGCCCGTTCTTCCTTTGTCAGCTTGGGCTGGCCTCCTTGATTCTCTTTGTTAGCACCTTTGATTTTCTCTGCAAAGATAGGAAGACGAATGGAAGAAATGTTTGGAGGATATTGTTAATGACGGTCGTTATTGTTATGTTAAAGCTCTCTCCCCTCCCTGTATCTATTTTCTATAAAATTTGAAAGTATGCCACTGCCTTTGTCAAATGGTAAACACTAACTAATCTTAATTTCCAAAAGAATCAATTTTATTTTGGCAGAATCACAATATTTCAAACCTTTTGAAATAATCCAAAGAACTGTTAAAAAAAAATATATATATAAATATGAATACATATATAGCGACGGGATATGCCAGGATCCGAGACTCATGGCGCTCAACAGAAAACAATACATTACAAGGAAATAATGGAACTAGTAAACAACTTGAAATATCATACCAGAATTAACTAGATGAATCTTCGACCGCATGGTCGAAATTTATGCCTCCGCCATTACGTAATCAGAAAGATATTATTGCTTGTTCCATGCCATTGGAACTCCGAAACATTCTGGGTAATTTTACAAATTTTGGGCACTGTAAACTTTGACCCTGTGAACCCAAAATCTTCTTCCTCCCTCGCTTATACATTACTAAACTAGGTTTGGCAGAAATTGGTTCATTTATTCTGAATTTATCACAGTAACAAGCTATTTTGGGTGAATTTTTACAAGCACTGGTCACCTGACAGTCGCGTAGGCATAATAAATTGCATTGCAAATATGACAAACAAATGAATCAACCACATAAAGATCAGATAAACATTTCTAAATGCCCTTCAATATACATATCTAATCATGGATGTATTTTATCTCAACTATATCCATAAACAATCAGCACATTTCATGTGACATAATATTAAATTGACAACCTTGTGTGCAAGCATTCTGATAAAATCAACATTTTATGGTTGAAAATTTCTGAAAAAAAATCATATAACACAGTTTCCTAGCGAAACTAACTTTTCTTTTTCTTGTCTATCTGTGCTGCATTCTTCTTCAACTCCATGAGTGGAATGTCATCATCCTCATCATCATCATCTTCTGTCTCATCATCCTCTGTTTCATCGTCAGCAGAGGATCCAGCTTCAGACTCTTCCATGACCTTTTGCACGTTCCTTTTAGCAGGAGTGGTGGAGAAGTTGGGTGGTGGGCCCGCAAGGAAGTCTTCAAAAGTTTTCTTATTCAGCTGGAACTTCTCCACATACTCAGGCTGGATAAAATAAGTGAAGCAACATAAATAGCATTCTGATCAGAACGATGTCAGTTGAGCTAGGATGCCACTGATGATCAATAAGAGTCTGAAATCATCTCAATTGGCAGTTTTGTACATAAAAGACGCATTTTCAAAGGACATTAATGATGAGGAAAAAGGTTTGAATTCAGACATTTTTCTGAAAATTTCTTCTGAAAAATGTCATCCCTGGCAAAGAGAGGTACGCACATCGTCAGTTTGGAAATGTTTCATCAAACAAACTTTATCTAGGACTGAAAAGACAAAATCATTAACATAGCTTTGTTGCATTGCAAATTGTAAGAATAACAACACTTCTAGTAGGCTTGTGGTAGCGTAATACAAACTGATTGATGTAGTGCAACATCCATATATTACAGAATAGTTTGAGGTCCAAAATATAAGAATTGAGAAATTATTCCAGCTTCATTAATCGGCTCTCATTATCTTCCCTTCAAAGAACCAAAATACCTAAATATAATTTGTAAAGTAGGCGGACTGATTACGTACTTAAAATATCTCAACATAACTATGTATCATAATATTGTGCTCTAAAGTGGTAAAAAAAACCCTACATATTCCTTGCGTGCAGACCCAATGCATTGGCATTCAATATCGTATAAACAATTAAAATGTATCAATCTCCTGGATTGCTTGGATATGTGTATTCATTAAGTTTCAATGGTGTCTTTATGACCAGGTGGTTTTTATAGACAGGTTCATCTATGTGAAAATTGCTTTCAAGGGAGTCAAGAAAGGTGATCTTTATGGACAGGTGGTCTTTATAGCAGGTTCATCTATGTGAAAATTGCTTTCAAGGGAGTCAAGAAAGGTGATCTTTATGGACAGGTGGTCTTCATATACAGGTGGTCGCTAAACCAGATTTGACCGTAGTATGACTCTTACCTTAACACTCCAGATAAGATCTATTACTTTGCAATGATGCTTCAGGTACAATTTGTTCTTCTCCTTTGTGAACAGACCCCTCTTGCGACTACGTAACAAAATTGAGAGAAAATTAGAAACATTAAAGGATGAAGGCAATAAACCAAAAATACCTCGTAATATGTACTATGTAGCATTATTGGACAAGGGTTGAATTTTCCAGTTCACAGAAATGTCCAGTTTCTTAAATGACATTGATGTTTAAAAGATCTTTCTAGTTGATTACAACCTCGTTAATTCAAGAACATTGAAGGAATCTTGAATATTAAATGAAAGAGCTAAGGTGAAAGGTAAGGAAAGTTCATCAAGTGACATTTGACCTTCACTATCAATTTTAAATCATGTTGAAAATTTTTATAAGCCAATATCTATTGATTGCAGGTTTGCTAATATTCTTAAATTCAGTATGGAAACTACAGTATTACTTGAATATTGGAGTAAAGTAGAAAAGTATACCTATGGGAATTCTCTAGTAAAAAAATTAATCCAAGAAACTGAGAAAAATTTGAGAATGGAAAGTGGAAAGTGGCTAGTGTGGGAATAAAGACTTGGATCACCATTATTCAAATAGATTATAAACTACAGCCTCTTATACTTACTAAATATAAGAAGACTAATTGTTTCTCACCTGACATTATTGTGAGGTGCGATGTAGGTTCCTGAACCCTGGAGAGAAGTCACTTCATATCTATACATTGACGGCTTCAGTGTCTGTGGCTT
>BQKZ01000542.1:110695-125245 GCA_036244855.1 Temnopleurus reevesii | reverse complement strand
CCCACAGTTTAAATTTGTGCCCCTCCCACCACACACTTAGAAAGATATTACCCTTTACTCCATGTGATAAGTATATTTTGGGTGATTTTTACATTTTTTTAGCCATGTGACCTGTGAACTTTGAACTCCAGAACCCCAAATTTCATTACTTCATTGACCCAAGTGTGGTAAAAATCTACTGAATTGTTCCAAAGTCAACATGATAACAGGCTATTCTAGGTGATTTTAACTTCTTTTACCTATTACCCACTGAACCTAAAATCCAATAAATTCATCCTTCCACGGTTTATACACACTTAGCCAGGTTTGGTAGAAATCTAGTTCCCTGTTCTGAAGTTATCTAAGACTAACAAGATATACTGTATTTGGATGATTTTAACAATTTTTTCACCTAGTGAACCCTAATATTCAATCATTTCATCCTCACATAATTGAGCCAGGATTGGTAGAAAACTGTTCAAACTGTTCTGAATTTATGACTTAAACAGGCTATTTTGGGTGATTATTCAGAAAGTTGTTTTGCTTCATGACCTTTGACCCCCTAAACCCCAAATCTAATAATAATCGTTCATCCTAAAATGTAAATACCTGATCTGAAGTTTACTAAAAATCTGATCAATGAATCTGAAGATATATAAATGTACGGACGGACAGGGATCCCCAAAATATAACGCTTTTGGTAGAAATCTGACGGTGGCGGAGGAATTAAAATGAAATACATGGCCTTACATCACTATACTTCCTGACCCCTAAATGACCTTTGACCTTGTCATCCTCAACACCTCTCATCTGGTGTCATCAAAGGATCAATTCTTTAAGTTTGAACAATATTGATGAACAAAGAAAGAAGACAGCAAATTGAATTTTAAAAAAATTGTTAATGATAAATAGACAAAAAAGACAGGAAAATTGATGACTCTGCTTCTGCCAGAAATTTTGTTCATGCAAGACAATAGAAATTGTACACTTTCAAAAACAAAAAGTACACAGAATATAGCGTAACTTATATGAGACCTTCACATTATTTTCAAAGTGAGGACAGCACAGAACAGGGGCAGAATCATTGCTAACCTTGCAGGCGTTGTTGGTCCTCCATGAGATGTGTTGAGTTTTTCTTCCTTTCCATCATCCTTGATAATGATGACCTCATCATCGCTGCTCTCAGAGGCNTAAATATACTTTGGGTGATTTTTTACATTTTTTTTTGGGGGGGGGGGGGGCATGTAACCTCTGACCTTTGAACTCCTGAACCCCAAACTCATCGATTCATTGACCCAAGTGCGGTAAAAATATGCTGAATCGTCCCAAAGTCAACATGATAATAAGCTATTTGGGGTGATTTTAACTTCTTGGGGGAAGGGGGGCCTGCGACCTTTACCTATGATCCCCTGAACTCAGACACCCTGTAAATTCATCCTCCCACACCTATACACTGAAGTTATCACAGACTAACACGATACACTGTATTTTAGATTTGAACAATTTCTTTTTGCCCTGTGACCTTTGACCCTCTGAGCCCATAATTTAATAATGTCATTCTCACATAATTGAGCCAGGATTAGTAGAAAACTGTTCAAACTCTTCTGCATTTATCACGTAGCCAGGCTATTAGGGTTGTTTTGCCCTATAACCTTTGAACCCCTGAACCCATAATCTAATCCTCAAATTTCAATAACTGACCCAAGTTTGGTAAAATTCTGATCAAATATTCTGAAGACATATGAATGTACGGACAGACAGAGATCCTCAAAATATAATGCCTTTGGCACCACCCGACGGTGGCGGAGGAATCAAAATGAAATACATAGCGTTATATCATTATACCTTCTGACCTCTAAATGACCTTTGACATTGTCATCCTCAACACCTCTAATCTGGTATCATCAAAGGATCAATTATTCATAGTCAAAAAAATATTGATGAAAAAATAGCGAGAAGACAGGAAATGAAACTGATAAACAGATCGAAAGACAGGATAAGTTGATAAAGCTGCCTCTGCTAGAATAATGCAAAACAATAGAAAATGTACACTTTCAAAAACAAAAAGTACACAGAATATAACGTAACTAATAGGAGACCTTCACATTACTTTCAAAGTGAGGACAGCACAGAAAAGGGGCAGAATCAAGGCTAACCTTGCAGGCGTCGTTGGTCCTCCATGAGATGTGTTGAGTTTTTCTTCCTTTCCATCATCCTTGATAATGATGACCTCATCATCGCTGCTCTCAGAGGCTGCACTGACATCATCCATGAACTCAGGAGGAACAAGCACTCTGTTTACCCGACATGTTTCTCTGTAAAAAAAAAAAAAAAAGGAAGCATTTATATAAATTTGGGACTCAAATACTTTATCACTAGAAAGCTTTGATTACATATTTTCTACTTTTAAAAATTTAAAAAACTTTTATAAAATTGGGTGAAATGAAAATGTGCATCCAAATTATTTCATAAATAAACAACTTATTGAAGTTGAAATTGATCGGAGGGGCTGAAACTCACGACCAGTATATTATTTTGTCCAAAAAATACTAAGACTATGGCCTGAGAATAAATTGCAAGGGATTTTCTTCAGGCTTTTGCCAGAAAAATAGCTCACCTGTTTTCAAAGTTTTTCAGGTTTTCCAGGTAAGATGCCTATCCTGTTTAAACTAGATACATGTAGGTTAAATAACAGTTCCTCATGGTAAATGCTGATGATCTGGAACTGAAATGGACCTTATGAGTGTGAAAACACATAACCTGTGATCTTTTAAAGGAATACCTTTCAAGGATTCACTTACCTGGTGTCCAAGTGCACCACATCAACAATCTCCCCGACAAAGAAGCGATCCTTCACAAAGGCAAAGATATCCTCACACAGATCAGTAAGCCTGCCTCTCTTGGTCATACGAGCCAGGAGAAGAACCGGTGTCTCTAGGTAGACAGGGAAGCTGGACAGGTATTTGAGGGCTTTCTCCTCGCTCTCCAGAGCCTCCTGGTATGTCAGCCCTGGACGGCCTGTCAAGCTGCAGCTCCATACTAGACTGTTACACAGGATGGTCCTCTTTAAGAAATCACTATAAATGGGGGCAAGGGGAGAAATGTAAAATATGAGTCAATTATGATTCAGCTGGAAACATCACAGACTGAGTCGAAATTTGCAAAGTAAAATGCAGTAAGAATTCAATTTAAAAAAAAAGGAAAAATAATGAAAATGTATTTCAACTTGTGAGAGATAGAATGTAAAGGTATTTAATAAATATCAATCTCCCACAAAATCAAATCCAATCAAGTGTTTGTAAGGTAAATTAGTATCTGAACAATGAAAGATCTTTAAAAAAATACTTTGCGGTAGTACAACATCCCAACATTTTTTTTTACAATATGCCGAGATCAAACAGGAATCCAAAAACATGAAGAACTTTAGAATATTGTCAATAGCATTAAAAGAAATTTCAACAGTAAAAAAATCTATATATTTCCTGGAATAAAAAATATAAAATATTATCATGTTTATATTAGTTTTTCTGTAACAGCCATTCAGGGAGCCACAATAACATTTGCTTCCATGGCAGCTGAATACTTACAAAACTGCAAGTTCGACAGCTCTATAACATGAACTCTGAATACATTATATACTCTCATCTAAATTTCTATTTAGGACAATTAGAACGGAAAATTCATAATATTAATCTAACTAACCAGTCAGTATGACAGTTGTTAGATTCAAATTGTCATGACAAATGTTCAATAATTCTAAGTTGCAATATAAAGTAAATTTTAAAAAAAATCTGTAACAACATGCACACACCAACAACAATTTGAACAAACATTAACACAAGTCAATAAAGAAATGTAAAAATCAACGTCAATTCAAGCCCTGTCTGAACCATATATCGTCTGAACAATGGAAAGCAAGACTGTATACTGAACACCATGTTATTTTCAGAGTAACCTATGTGCCCTCAACCTTGCTTTCAACTTCTCTGCAGCGCATGACAGAACAGTAGGCTAACCAAAAACAGAATGGCGACCTGTAACTTACCCTCTACATGCTACATGCAATCGCCATTCAAAGTTCAAAGAGATAGGCAAGCCACACACACTTCAGACACCAATCACCCTACACAAGTCATACTGAAAAGTGTCGTAGCAGACTACTTACTCATAATCTCTGAATATTTCATTTGTCAGTCGACACAAGAAAACTTCCTCTGTCGGCTTCAAATCATGGGGAGGTTTCACAGGTCGAAATTCTCGACGACGAAGTAACGGCATTTTTCTTCAGAACAGGAACATACGACACAGCCTCTGCTCAACTCCCAACGATCTGTATGGAAGAGAGCACACGATCTCAAAATGAAGAACAATGCAAGCCGACTACATTTCGCAACTATTTTGGAATAGTATTCACGAAAACAACATGCAAATCTCAACTTTACAAATCATACGGTAGTATGGTATCATTTAAATGGACGTAAATGACCTTACCATTAGTAATTGTGAGGGATTTTAGTCCTTCTCACAAGTCAAATCCGGAATTATACAACAGTTAGGCGATCTGATATTTTTAAATTTGCTACGAGAGTCTACCGTACACATGAAAACTGTGGAAATACACTTGTCGAGGTGGCGCGCTCTCGATCTCCAAAGATCGTGTGGTGGTAAATGGCGCTCGATGTGCAGCGCGCGCTCACAGCCAGTGAATCGTCGAGACCGGTCGGTTGAGCTTCAAATGCAAAGAGAGGCAACCTGAATGTTTGGGTTCATTCATTTCAATTTCCTAAAATTATCATTATTTCTAGAGGTAAATAAAACACAGTGACTTAGAATATAACTATATTGTAAGTCAAAGGGGATTTCCACATCTATAACGCTTGATAAATGATAAGTTTTATACATATTTGATCATTCTGCTCAGATGTAGGATCTATTTGCATAATAAAACTGATTCTCATCTACGTCACTCGATTGGCAGACGGGGGTAATGAATTATGCAAGACCAAAGAGCTGGCGCCCAAAAGAACCACCGATCTCTGGTTTTCGCTCGCTACATAAAAAATATCATGGAGCTATCAAAGAGGGTTATATTGGGTCCGGTTATATTGGTCGCTATCCATCATGACGATCAGTTTTTTGTTTGGAACAGCGCAAGGCATTCTACAAACTTGTTTGTTTTCATGTTTGAAAAAAAANTTACAAACTTGTTTGTTTTCATGTTTGAAAAAAAAATGAATTGTCAGATGTTATCTGAATAGATGATGTACATTCAATTCAATTTAATTCTATTTATTTATGAATCATGGGATAGATATATCTCAAATTCCGCTATAGCTCTCTTGGATTTACATTCTGAAGCCTCAGATTTTCACATCTATAAACTATTAATTCCTCTCAGAGTCCAACGTTTTTTAAACAAGCAGCATAAATATGCTTCTTTCATGCTTGGCAACTTTTTCATTTTCCTACTAAAAACTTGCATTGAAATATTGATTTTATATCGATATAGCGTTTTTGTAATATCCCCTTTTCATTATTTAGTGACTTTGTCTTGTATAATTGGAAATGAATAAATAAATTGAATATAATTTAATTGAATGTACATATATATTCAGATAACATCCTGACAATTCATTTTTTTTTTCAAACATGAACACAAGTGCATGTATTACTTTAGAGATCGGGCAGACGGCTTGATTTTAAATTTTTAAATTGCACAATCATTTAATGTCGCACTTTTGTATTAACAACGTGCCAATGCCTGTGATCACGTTTTTTTTTTCAAGCATAATATTTATCATGAGGTCATATATCTTGATCTCCCATTTATAAACATATTATAATCATATTACAGACTAGATAGACAGATAGAACAGCAGTATAGGAAAAAAAGTGCTAAAAGGACAGACATGTAAAATAAAAAAAATATTGATTGTATATTTCTAACGAATTTACCCAATAGCACTATACTATACTTTAAAGGACCCCATTGGAAATAAGCCTTCGGCTTTCATGGGATATCCTTGTCAATGTATTTTTCTTGCATTATGACGAATAAAACCAAATCAAATCAAATACTATGCTCAAAATGTTACCAAAATAAATATTTTTTTTTTGTAATTGATTCGTGATTATTGTATTTTAATCCTGCCAATAATATTTGATTATTGTTTTTTGTATCAATAAAAACTATAGATATAAATAGAAAATAAACTAAACGTATGATGAATATCCATTCCTTGAAGTCTATATGTATTTTACCTTACAAGTTTGTACCCTATAAAGAATACTAAAGCGAATTCACTTCATATAGTAGCCAGGATTGTATTTGAACGGGACGAAATTTACTTCGAAAATTTCTGATAAGCAAAAAAGGGCCACATTTTCAATCCCAAATAATTTTTTCTTACTTTTCCAATTTTACCGCCCCCCCCCCCTTCTTCGCGCCTCAGTACATTATGCATAATTGTCACCTGCGTACGACAGGATCGCACTCTTTCAAGAGGGCCGAAATGTATAGCTGATAAAAATTCTGACACGCAGAAACAAAAATCATAACTTATCTTTAGTTTCTCTTTTTTCTTTATGCCTATTCCAAAGCTACCTAAGTCTCCTACCCCCTGGAAACGGACCCCGCCCCCATTTGGATGTTTGTCGCGCCACCGTAAAGGAATTTCATCTCTCACCCCGCTTTTGAAGCATCCGCTCTAAAAAGCACCGAGATCATTGAAACATTTCTTACGAAACTAATTTATCTATTCATTTATTGATCAATATTTTAGCAGGATATGGCCTCATATGTTGGCATCACGAGGGCCCTGCATAATAAAAACTAACATGAATCTAAGGAGATGTCCAATCTCCATGAAGGGTATTTTGCAAGAGATTTGTATCTCTTTAGTATTTGCAACGGTGTCGATCCATGCGCGCATCGTGGCGATGGGGGGAGGGGGGTGGCTTTGGGGCGTCAAATTTGACGTTAAAAGGGCGCAAATTTAGCTGAAAACGGGGCGCTANGTTATATTGGTCGCTATCCATCATGACGATCAGTTTTTTGTTTGGAACAGCGCAAGGCATTCTACAAACTTGTTTGTTTTCATGTTTGAAAAAAAATGAACTGTCAGATATTATCTGAATAGATGATGTACAATTCAATTTGATTGAATTCATTTCCAATTCAAACACATACAAGACAATTAAAGTCATAAATAATGAAAAAAAGGACCATAGCGTAAACGCTATCGATATAGATTAACATTTCAATGAAAATTTTTAGTAGGAAAATGAAAAAGATGCCATTTAAGAAGCATATATGTAGCTTGTTTAAAAAAGTTGGACCCGAGAGAAATAGTCTATAGATGTGAAAATCTGAGGCTTCAGAATGTAAAACCCAGAGCTATAACGAATTTTGAGTCATGGAATAGATAGATATAGTGGTGTAGTGGTTTTGCTAGACTCGATCTCGCCTTTCGGGTCGCACTGAGTCGAATCCCACCAATGACGCTAATTTCCTTTTATTAGTTAGAAATTCATCCACATGATCGTGCTGCACTCAACCCGTGAGGTAAATGGGTACCTGGCAGGAATTTGTCCTTGAAATACAGCGCACCAATTATAGCTGCACTGCTAAAGCCATAGGGTAATAATACTACATTGTAGAACGCTTAGGGACAACTGATAAAACGGTTAGTGTTAGGTGCTATAAGAACGTATTATTGCTCATCATAACTTTTGAAATCGGGGCAGACATCTTGATTTTAGACTTTTTGAATTGCACAATCATAATAATGTTGCACTTTTGTATTAACAACGTGCACAAATGCATGTGGTCACGTTTTTTAAAGCAAATGTCTTGATTTCACAATTGCATTCATAAACACATTAGGCCTACAATTAGATTACATACAAGATAGACAGATAGAACAGCAGTATACAAAGAAAGAATGCTAAAAGAAGGGGAGACATGTCATATCAAAACCTTAATAAAAATTATTAATTGTATATTTCCAACGAATTTACCCATAGCATATAGTGTATGAGAATGCTTAAAATATTTTACAAATTAAATAAAACATAAAACTGATAAATTTCCATTGTTTGAAATCTATTTTACCTTTTTATTTTGTTTCTTTCTCTCTCATGTTTTTTTTTTTTTTTTAATCTGTTATTCAAAAGGATTTTGAACGGGACGAAATTTACTTCAAAAAATTATGATAAGCGAAAAAAAAGGCTATCCCCTTTTGAACCCCTTTTACTCTATTTTTTATTTCTTCTTCTTTTCCAATTTTACCGGGGCGCCTTCCCGGTCAGAGCTAGAGGTTAAGAGGGCGCCAATTTAGGTGAAAGCAGGGCGCTTTACTTTTGCTTGTCAGCCCAACTCGGGGGGGGGGGGGGGGGGGGGGGCAGGAATTTACCTGGACTGGGAATTTAGTAATTTTCTAACTTTTAGATCTCAAAATCGTCTTGGCTTTATGTAAACAAAACATCAAACTAATGAATTAGGCTTGATTTCAGAGTTTGTTTACAATGGCGGCCATGGCATGCAGCATGCGCCCCGACCATATGGGTTTAAAGTAGCGGTATAAAAATGATAATAACAATAATTAATTTCCTATATAGTGGGAGTGCATATTGTAAAGCATTTTCTCTCCTTTAAAATGAATACCCTCAACTATATTGATGCAGCGGGCTATGATAAAAGTTTGAAGAAAAATAAATACAATTATAATTCTTGTGTTTGAAAGATAATATGAATTCGATATCATTGACGATGAGTTTTTTGATATAAACACGTCAAAGGAGTTCCATTAAAAAAATTGAGGGGAAATGTATTCAAATGTGCATTAAGGTCAAAAGGTATATAAGTGAAAGTTCACATATTCAAGAAAAATGAAAGGGAAAAACTCACGCATTAGCCGATATATTCCAATTATAAAGACATTACTTTTTAATCAAAATACTGAGATTTTCTTAAACGGTGTTCAAAATCAGGAAAAATAATATTGTATCGACTTGACAAAGCTTCCTTCATCCACTACAACCCCATACGACAAAGAAACTACAAAGCAAATGATAAATTTTCAATGGGGCGTTGGACTTTTTATGGGCTGTTATTTTATTTGATTCCTCCTCCTCATTTTTTTTAATTTACTGGGCACCAATTCTAAGAAATAGGAAACAACAAAGTAGTATCTTAAACAAACCTGCCCTGACCCACCAAAGACAGACATATAGCCTTTCATTCGAAAAGTGTACCCAAATATCATTTAGGTGGGGTATACACTTTATTCTTCGGGCCTCCTTCGTCTGAAAAAAATCAATTGTTTTTTTTTTACTTTGAAATTTAAAAATTATCCAATTTCTGATTCTCAATAAGAAGCAACTACATTAACAATAATAATAATGATAATAATAATAATATTAATAATGATGATAATATAACGGTGGCTGCTTATAACTATAAAGCGCACAGCAAGTCATCCTGACAGTGTTCATGGCACTTTGAAAACATGACTAACATAAAAAGTAACAAACATTTTTAAAAATAATAACCCCTCGAATTCCATTTTATGTAAATCAAATTATTCGCATTTTTTGGTCCCGCATCCCTGAAAATCAGGAAATAAAATTGTCTTTATTATGAATGAAACGGTATCCATTGAGGCATGCTCTATTCTTGTAACTTCTTAATGTAACTTGTTCATGTAACTTTTAAATCTTTCAAGTCAACATGACAATTGTCTTTGTGAATAGGTGCCAGACTCGACTATAGCATCCATGCCATTTTCTGGTTCCCTTTATCCTGTTAACTATATGCTGAAGTACGGTTATGTTATTGTTTTTATTGGATGGGGTGGTATAACTGTGCATGAGGGTAGGAAAGGACAACTCGATGAACCCCTCTCGTTGTCAGGCATATCAGGTTGGTTGGTTGGTTTTGATTAAAGATGGCGCTTTCCAATCTTATGAGATTATTTACGCCAGTCATTGGGGTATTTCGGCTCAGGCTTGATCGCCCGAAAGCAATTNGAAATTGTGACCAATTTTGTCCTGCAAACTACAAGAGTATGACGCAAAAAGATGCAATACCAAACACGGCACACTCGGCCGTCTCTAAAGCAACATGTTACAGTTGGAAATACATTAAAATATGACACTTTATGACTTATCCAATTTTTGCATCTGTCTTCATTTATTTCATTCATACTGAACTGAGGTCTAAATTATATTGAAAAAAAAACTAAATTGCCATTTCATACTCTTACAACTGACGAATTTACTAATAGATGCAAATTTTTATGATTTCTTTATGGACACAGAGGAATCCTTGCGACCTAAAAACTTGCCTGAGGCTTGCCCAACCTAGCAACAAATAATGTATGGAAACTGGATTTCACACATTGTATTTCAATAGTTACTAATTTAAGGTTGTCGACAAGAAACTTGCATAACTTTGAATCTATTAGTAAACCGGCCTATTTTGTTTTCAAAAACATTTTAATACCAAAATGGATGTACGCATTTGAATGACTGAGCCCTCTATATTACTCTAGACAGATATTACATAATTCCAAGACGAGGGCTATGAAAAGTCATATTCCATGAAATTGCATCTTTATAATTGAATAAAGAATTGTACTTCAAAATCTAAATATTTTTTTTTTCTAGAAGATGGTCATTACACTTTTATTCTAATTTGTTGGCATTACCATCTATTTCTAAAATACAATAAATCAACCATTATGGGCAGCACCAAATCATTGTACATGTATCATGAGTTACACAGAGTTCTTTAACAAGGTCCCTATACAATCAATCTGATCTTGTTATGGCAGGAGTCGTGATATCAGAGGCCTCTTGATATGTAAATCCAGGTAACTCTGCATAAGTCGAATCTCCTTTTGAAACCACAAAAATTTGTTCGACTTAAGTGAAATTCAACTTAGAAGAGGTAAATAACACAGGTTTTATGCCATTTGGTAAAAAAATATATTTCAACTTAGGCAATTATTCGACTTCAACAAGTTCGACTTAGGCAGAGTTGACTGTATAGAATTTCCAATAAAGTGACACATATCTAATGCTTACTATCAGAAATCATAATCATCTAAGGAAAAAAGAAAGATAATATGCTGAAATACCATAACTGCAACATGGGAAAAACTTGCTTTTTTAAAATTTTAACCAGCTTTACCAAAAATTCTTACAAGTTGTCAATGATACAATTAACGGGAAACAGACCAAATAAATTCATCATATCTACACCTGATATCATGTGCTGGTCATTTGGGGGACTGAAAATGAATCAAATTTCTGTTATTCCTCACATTAATACAAGCTTTTGGAACAAATCAATGTTCCAAAAAAGTGATTTTAATAACATATTTTACAAATGGAGATTAAAATGGGGTTAATTGGAATTAAAACTGATTGGGTAAACCAATGGAATGTTACATTGTTTGGAGTCTGAAATTGTTTATAGTAGAATAAGTAGATTTTTAATATTTTGTTAATATCTATCATTGATTTAAAATCTTTCACATTAATAACTAAACCTGATGCCTGCTATTATTTATTCCTAACCAACAAAATATTAATAAAAACTTTTTTTTCTATTTTGGTCATACAATTCAACATAGTAATCTATCAAAATACAAAGTCAATGAAACAGACAATTCATAAAATAAATAAATAGGCTAGTTTTCCTGGCTTTTCTTGAAAACAGGAGAGCTTGCTAGAGGTTTGTCCAACATATCAAAACTAATGCTTGCAAACTTCAGGTGACATTCATAACTATGCTTGTTCCCAAGATACAGTCAAACCTTGTTATAAAGAGCACTGATATAACAAGCTCTTGTTATCATAGGGTAATTTTCCTAGTCCCATCTCTTTGTATTTTATCTTATTGTAGCCCTGATATAACAAGGTTTCAATATAAAGAGGTTATTTTCTGGTCTCAACGACCTCGCCATAACAAGGTGCAACAGTACCTACATAGATCAAAATGACTAAGATATTCTTTGTGTGATACATTAGCTAAATTTAGTGTATGCACATCATTTAGTGTACTGTGACAATACTCAATCTTCTGACAAATTGCAGATTGTTTATTTGCCTTGACAACCTATAATGTTAACTTTAGGTTCAATATATATTTGGCCAGTAGATGAGTATGATTCCACTGTACACTTGACAAAGACATGCATAGAGATCGTCATCTCACACTGGTAGTGAGCAGACAATTAATATCTTGTACTAGATAATTGTAAGAGTGTAGTTAAACCTCGTTTTAAAGAGCATTAAATATCGTCAACATAAAAAGGACTATTGTTATGATGAGGTGATTTTACTTGCCTCATGTGTTTATATTTTGGCCATGACATACATGTAATAGGTTTTTTGATAAAGAGGCAATTTCTCTGGTCCCAATGACCTTGTTATATTGATGTTCCACTATAAAGCTTTCACTACATTTTTGATTGATTCTTATCATTATGCACCATGACAAAAAAAAAACTTTAATGAGTGGTGTTCGAACTTTATGATAAATGTTGCATACATTCATTGTACCTTTGAAAATAAATAAAATCATGCACAAGTTTGTACATGTATATGGTAGAACGCATATAACATCAGACAAGCATCCTTCCTTGTATTTTATCTTAGTAGATTAAAGCAAATTTATCCATGAACATTGATTCTAATAAGGTAAACATACATATACATGTAAATAATTAGAAGTGTACATGAGGTGCAAATTCAAAAGACGTTGACATGCAACAAGGTACTGAACATAATCATAAAAAGACTCCAAAAACTTTCATTATGAATTGAAAGATCATGGCCTTCAAAAATTCAGAAACTGGCAAAGACTCTAGTGAATCATATTCTCTAAAAATACATGAACTTACTAACTTTATTTATAGAACAACCAGACATACCATTACACTGAAATGTTGTAGCACTGTCTATTTCATCTTATTCTTAAAATGGATTGTTAGAAGGTCTTTGTATGAATTCAATAAGAAATTATAATACAAATTCTATAGGAAATAAAAGAAATAATTTTGGAATTCAACCCAAGTATAATTTCTACTTGATGTTAGCCCATTCTAAAGAAAAAGTGATAAAATAATAATTACAATAAAAATACAATACTGTTAACCTACACATTTTTAAGTTTGCTACACATATCAAGGCAAAATACATCTCTCATTAAGAAAATGTATGACCGCTCTTGCATAGCAATGACCGCATTCTACTAGAGAGAGAAGAAATATGTATACAGGTATTGCATCTTCTTGGTGAAATTTCTCCCACCGATGTTGAGTTACATTATGTGATTCTCTCCATTTGGTTTTCTCTCCACATTCAAAAATGTTCCATCTCATGACACAAGATCACATTTCAGGGTCTCATTTTGCCAGCATGAGCCTCATTAACTGATTGGTAAACTTCTCCACTTTCTTCAAGTCTTGACTGTGTTCTGTCCTGTACTGGAGACACTGTCAGAAGTCAAATTGAAAAGAAAAAACAGGAGATAAATACATCATATGAATTATAAAATAAATGATTACACTGTATAATTTTTTTTCAAGACTTCTTAAGACACAAACATATTTGGTGGGATGAAAAATGTTTATCAGTTAAGTGAAACATTAGAGTGGAACATTGTTAAAAATAAAAATTACATGTTGGATTAAAACTCATAATTCCACAACAAAGTGAACTTGGGTGTACACATACATGTACATGCATTTACAAACCTCCCATAACATTTTGGACAATGAATATAGTCAAGTTATTGTCCTGACATTTATAGTGGTAATAACAGGCAAGTAAAGGATTCTTACTTGCTCAAGAAAGGTCTTTTAGGACAACAACATTACATTATATTATATTATGTTCAATGGGAAATTTGTTGAATTATCAAAAGAAATCAAGACAAGGCTGAATTGAAATATACCACCTCATAGAAACGCCACTGAGCTATCCACCCAATGTACTGAGACAAGGATCATAGTAGAGCCAGGTTCAGAGTTGAAGAGTTGTTTCCAAAAGACAGCAAAGAGATTTTCATACTTTTATGTAAATGTACCAAGCATTAATAATTCAAAGCACTTACCACTTGGTCATCTGTAACTTTCACAGATAACTTTGAATCACAGTGCCTGTATTTTGTCACAATTCGTACCTGTAAACAAAAGGGGGGAAATGAAATAAGAAAAAGAGGAAGAATGCATATAAGTTTATAAATGTTTCACTCAAATAAAAAAAAAATAATCACAATTAGAATCAGACAAAACCATACTGAAATACTATGTACAACATGATATGTAAGTCATTGTCTGTAATTTTCATATGGTCTTTGGTTTTCACTCTCTTCTTTTCAAGTATTCTTTTTTTTCCAATGAGGCTATTTTTAAAAAATAGCATACTAGAGCAACGAAACGAGGGGGAGGGGTGGGAATCAATGTTTAAATAACAATGGCTTAGCCTCGGCTGAAGATAAACCCTGCTAACGGAATACAGGCCTATCAGAAAATGACAAAAATCTTCAGTGATTCATCA
>BQKZ01000542.1:72366-86358 GCA_036244855.1 Temnopleurus reevesii | reverse complement strand
TAACATTAAGTTGAGAATAAAATTGAATAAATTTTGATCCATGGTAAATGGCTAATAATCATGCAAACTCAGGAATTAGTACCTTAGTTTCCAGATTATGCAGTATATCCCAGTAAAGATGAAACTATGATGTGCATTAAGGCAGAAATTGTCAAAATGAATAATATTCCTGGGGAATTATTTTTCGATTCATGCTCCATGAATAACACTAGCACTGATTACAATTGGTTTAACAACAAATTCAACTGTTTGAAGAAATTAAGTCTTTAAGTTTACCATGAATGATTTTTAAGAAAAAGTATGCAAACTTGCCAAGTAAAATGGATATGAACTTCTTTATTTTTATTTTGGATGTATTGTGTTGATATATATAATATTAATTATTGGAAACTACACATAGCATGGTAGAGGATTATTCTTGCATATGGAATACCGGTAAAGATTATTAAAATTATTTGATAAATACACATACTAGCATTTGTTCACAGATTAGAATGATTCTTAAGGAAATTGAAATAGTTATTTCACGTGAATACAAAAATGTAAACATTAAAAAAGGAACACAGTTTATGGGTTTTAGGAACATGAATATTTTATTCTCATTTCAATTCCGGTATGATTTTCAGTTAGATAGTTTACAAGCAAAATATTTACCACATCTGAAGTAAGGTCTTTGGGTTCAAGTGACATCTTGGCAACGGCTCGTGTGGAATCCTTCCCAACAAGGGCATTGTATGGGGCATCTTTACCATAAAACTCTGTTCAGCAACAAGAGGGGAAGAGGATGAAAAGGTTTAAACTGAGTTATAATTGAAGGAAAGTAGGAAGAAGGGTTGTGTCTAAAATAGAATAAGGTGGGAATTTTGGTGATTGGGGCAGAGGGAGGAGGGAGGGGGAAGAGGAGTGGTGTATGGGGAAGAGTGGTGTATGGGGAAGGGTGGGGCCTGGGGAAGTAAAGTGGTGTGCATATATATATATATATATATATGTGTGTGTGTGTGTGTGTGTGTGTGTGTGTGTGTGTGGAAGATAGAGTGGAGGGATGGTGTGTGGCTTAGAATGTGTGTATGTATGTTTTTTTTTGTGTAATAGATTCAGGGTAGGAAAGGATGGTGCATGGGGTGGTTACAGCAGTGGTGTGTGTGGAAGGAGATTCTAGAAGACGTTGATGCACTTTGGGGATAGTGTGGGTGAAGAGGTAGAGTGGATGTGTTTGTGTGCATGGGTAGAGTGACAGAGGAAGGTGTGGTGTGTAGGGATAGAGTGAGGTGAGAAGGGGTAGTGTGTGAGGTACAATGGTTGACTTCAAGTACGGTGTGGAATGCTGGTGTTGGTGTTGCAGCAACACTAACACCAGCCTCAACATCAAACCTGAAGTCTGTCGGTGTTGGGGTTGACCTCGCAAGATTCTGACGTATTTCCAGTCGCTCGTGTTGGTTGCTGGTGTTGAATGTCGTCTGCTGAACCGAGGATCACGGTCGGTGTTGACGATTCACATGCAATTTTCCCATCTCTCTACACCAACCCCTAGGGATCGGGAAAATTGCGACTTCAAGTTCGGTGTTGGTGTTGGTGTTGAAATCATGCATTCGTTTTCCACACAGAACAGTAGCAATTTTGCTCCGAAAACTCGTGACATGTCGGTGGTTAAATTAAATTTCCGGTAAAACTTGCAAATGAAAATTAAAACCAAATACTTTATTTTGGAAGGCAATATTTTTTTTTCTGGATTTTGAAAAAGATTGCACGATTTGTATGAATTAGAATAGATTAATTTGAGAATTTCGGACCCAAAATTATTTTATCGTTGAGTCGTTCGCGAGGCTTTCTGCGAGCGCGAGTGACGTCACTCGGTATCGTGGCTGGTGTTAGGCAATCGATACAGCGATCGTTTCGCTCCTGTAAACTGACCAACGGTGTTGCAGCTTGGTTCACGGGCCGATCTGCTCTCTCCACCAACACCAACACTGCACACCGTACTTGAAGTCACCCATTGATGTGAGCAGGTGTGGAGTAGAGCAAAGAGAGTATGGGGCAGAATGAGGGGAGAAGAGGTGGTGATGTGTGTGTTGGGGGGGGGGGGGGGGTAACAGGGATAAGAGGTGGAGTGGTATGCAGAGATGCCAACTGGTTCAGAATATACTTGAGGCAAAATCGAAGAGTGAATAATGAAATAGCAAAACAAAAGTAAGAGAAATCATAACAATTAACACATGATGAAGCCTTGAATTCATATGAAAATACACAACATATGGGGTATGGGGTAGGGTGATGAAGAATAAGTGGTACATGGGGATATATAGAGTGGGGGAAGAAGAGATTGGGGGGGGGGGGAGAAGAGATGTTGCATGGAAATATAAATATGTAAATATATCACTGGGGCAATTTTTAATGAAAAAAGAGAGTATTTTTTACCCTGTTAGTATGGGAAAGATTGTCACAAACGACAGCCTCCAAAATTTCTATGACACATTAAAAATGTATACCGGTAAGTTAGATAAAACTAATGGAAAGTATAATGAATGAATTCTATAAAAAAAAAAACACTACAACTTACGTTTCCCCTCTGTAACATCGAATACAACACCCTTGACAGCCATATAGATGGGAAGATCAGGCTAGAATTCGGAATAAATACATACAAAATGTTAGCGTCATTACTTTTAAATACTTTTATTATTTTTGCAAAATATCAATTGTCATTTTTAAAACTATTTTTATGAAAAAAATCTGAAATAAAAATTGGATTGAATGTTGCAATATTGTCTCTATATGTCAGTATTGGTTTATTTACTCTTAAATTTGGTCTAAAGTTATATCATAAAAGCACCAGTGGAACCAGTGTTCTCAGCTAGACTCCTGTGGCCAATTGCACAGGGCTGAAACAAAGAATATACAATGTAGTTATAGGATAGAGTTCAAATAAATCAGCTACCCCTAATTAGTTGTCAACGATCTTCATAAATCTGTTGAATGAAAGGATGCTAGATTGTTCATTGCTAAATACTATCCTTACTCATTTGTATAATTATATAAATAATGATTTAATAATACCCATAATTCATAAACAGTAAACGTGCTAATTATCTGATGTTCAATGACACAATCAACTCCTTTGTTTTATTTTCGAAATTATTGGGTTAAGGGATAAGGTTAGTATCTTAGGATGCTGTCCCGAAAGGAACTATTTCTTCTTCATGGATGAGAAACAAACATACAGACACGCCCCTCTCGCAAATTTTGAGCGGCATGTACGTCCATTGTCCAATACCATGGCATGGGGTCGGGTCCCCGGCAGTGCCTCGGCAGGGACTGGAGAAGCCGCTGAAGCTGTGAAGCAGAATCAGAGAAATCTAGAACAAGTATAAATGCTTACATTTGAACCATCATATTGCGCTATTTCTTCGTTAGAGAATACCCTCATCGTTCTGCTTTTTATAGAAATCTTTGCATCCTCGCTACCATCTATATTATCGCAGGATGTGGTACTTAAAACCAGCAAGGGAATCAGTAATCGCAGTGCCATGGGCGCAGCCATCTTGAAATATTAGCCAAGATTTTATTTCAAGAGGTTTTATCAATCATTTCTAATCAAATACACTATCTAAATGACTTAAAATATTTATTTTTTAATGTTAAATATATTTTTAAAATTATTCATTGGTATTTATTAAAATATGATATCAATAAAATGTGAGTAATATCAAATACTTTTGGTTGATAAACCAGGAAATATAGATAGGCGGTGGTCGTCTTTCCTCAACTGATTCCTCGGTGCAAACTGCGAAGATCCATCATGGACAATCCGTCAAAATCCATCACAGACGCTCAAGGAAGGAATGTAGTCGTGTGCGATAATGGAACAGGAGTAAGTTGTTTTTCTAAATCCATGTTTTTGTTTATATATTTTGAGGAAAAGTCATTATATTAAAGCCGATTCCTTTGCCGGTATGTAAACAGGAAGTGGAATTCATTGTTTACAACGAGCGTCCCTCCTTGATTGCCTCCGCCGCTCGTTGCCCGAAACGGCTCGTCCTCGTAGCCGTAGCCTACCCGCCGGCCGCCCAAGGGCTGTAAATGTAAATGTGATTGTTGTACCACAGAAGAGGTATAAATTGCAGTAGTCCTAATGAACAAATGGTAAAATAAGACACCTTGACTTCAGTTCCTCGCATTGTGATGTGTACAAAGTTAATGGAAATCGATAAAGTCCCTGGCCGCTGACGAAATGAACGCAATGAAATTGGGGCATAATTGCGGAATACCCCACCACTTAAGCCTGTGAATGAGAGTAGACTACATAAACATATGTACCTCGTTCTCAAAATGGTCTTATGGTGGGATGTTCTACTATTGTTCCGAAATTGGTGACGTGGGGTAGACTATTTAACGAGAATGCAGTGCTAACAACACCCATGACCCAGGGATTGTATTCTGAAAACAGGCGCCAATGCACTTTGGTATCCAGTTTGCACTGCCGCCGGTGTACAAATAAAGGAACGTTATAAGAACAGGGCATCTCCATACTCTGACCCCACTTGCTGGTGTATGGCTGGATACCAAGATGCATTAGCACCCTCATAATATTCTTGGCATTTTCGTTAGATAGTCGATCATGCTAATGCACTTTCGTATCCAGCCATGAGTATGGAGATGCCTCGTTCTTTAAATGTCCCTTCGTGCGTACACCGAAGGCAGTGCTGCTGGATACGAAAGTGCATTAGTGCCAATCAGTCTACCCCTCCATAGACCTGCATATTTTTCGCAATGTAGAAGAATTGTGTAGAAAATATAGCATACCTTATAACAGGCACTTTTTTTGGAAATTTTAGTTGAAATCAGTTCTAAAAGCTTTTGATAAAAAATGTATGTATTGTCAATTTGTTGGGGCCCCTGGACATTCAAATGAAACAAGTTTTATGGCTCTGAGACGAGTGTGAAAAAAAAACCACACCAATATTTCCAGGCCATAGATATTCTTCTTTGTGCAAAGAAAAATGTGCAAGCTATAGCCAGGAAACCGTGGCGTCGCCCTTTTTTTAAGTACATGTAGTGTTAAGAATATTTACATTCTCTTAATAGAGCAATAGATTATATGCATAAAACTTATTATTCATTGATAATTGATATCATATTCATCCAATAATTCATCTTTCATATTGTAATTATTTTGTGAAAATATAGATCATTCCCTAATCATGATTGTTGATGCATTTAACTGTATATTCATCAACATCTAATAGTGATTTGCTTAAAGAAATTAATTAGCAATATTAAGCAATTGTAGAAAAATGGCAAACATACATCATTACAGAGGAAAATCAAATGAAATTCATTCATACACATGTACCGGTGAAATTCGATATCAAAGAGTCATTTAATTCTAATTTTTTCTGGGCATCTTTTGCCCCAAAATCATTAGTTTCTAGTATCCATCAATAGCCATCTGTTTCTGAAGAATATGTTAATCATGGCGGATTTTTATGGTCATGAAGAGTTAGAGGCTCAAGATATTGGTCAAATTTTTCATAGAATAATGTCAAAAATAGAAATTAAAACTCTGTGTGACCTAGTGGTGATATTTTTCAAAAAATGGCACTCTGGGGCAACTCTACATTTTTTCCTCCGCCTTATAGAGAGAAACAAACTGGCACCTACATCTCCGTACAATTTTGATGCAAGTATTACCCAACCCTGGATACAAGAATCTCGCTGAAAGTGAACATATATACTGTATAATGGAAAATATTTGTTTTCTCCCATTTGCTATTTCTTTTTAGTTTGTCAAGTGTGGTTTTGCAGGGACCAACTTTCCTTCTTACATCTTCCCCTCACTGGTTGGGAGACCTATCATCAGATCAACTGCTAAAGTTGGTGACATTCAGATCAAAGTGAGTCTCTCAATATCTTGGACCCAAAACTTAAAGGTTTGCGATTAATCAGTAATGAAAATGGCCAATCAAGATCTTCGTTGTAAGGGCATTTTATTCAATTGGCTGGCCATTAACCAATCAGAATTGCCGTTTCAAATTAGCGATTAATCGCAAACCGTTATTTTACAGGGCCCTGGCGTTTTCTTTTTAACCTTCAGTGTATGCCAGAACTTTTTGCTACCTGATATCACTATGAATGCTCAGAAAAATATAAATGGTGCAGTGGTCCCATTTTCCTGACTTTAGTAGTGACAAACTATCAGCAAAGAATTCTAAATTGCACTAAAAGTAGTAAGTTCAAACTCAAAGGCATTTTTATTAACCATGTTAGAGGAGAAGTTAGTGAACATGTGATTTGTAATGGGATAGAATTTATGATGACTGAATGATTAATTATACTGGATTTCTAAAAGAAAATAGACACTTTTGACAAGGCAACTACAGAGAAAATATTGCAATTCTTGCACAGCTTTTTTTTGTAATTTTTGGAAAGCCTGAAATCTACTATTTCATGTGATGCAAAAAATCTCTGAAAATGATTCATCTTTTAGTAAATAATACTTTTTTAATGTTTATGAATTGCATGAAAACTTGGTTGCACCACTTTGTGAGAAGTGATCCTTTCAAACTCACGCNTTTTATCATTTCTTAATGAATATCATGGAAGGGAACAACAAATGGAACAATATAAATCATTTTTCTTGACATTGTTGATACAATTTCTTGAATTTGACCGATTTTTGTGCAAAAATGATTATTAAATTTCAACTAATGAAAAAGTGATGATAGAAATTGATGTATACCCAGCTATTGCAAAAAAATTGAATTTGGTATCCTCAAAAATGTCTTGCAAACCTTTTAGATTGATCACACTTAGAAAATTTGGGTTAAAAATGCATTTTATTGGTGCCTTTTTGAGTTACCGCTGTATTTTTAGAGTTACCGCAAGGGTCTGGGGTTGCGGTTGAGTTACCGTAGATTTGGGGTGAGATACCGTTGGATTTTACCGCTGGAGGCTTTATGCAACGGATTGTAAACTGCCTGCGGTAACCTTACCGTAATTTTGGGCAGATACCGTAGTTTGGGGGACTTACCGCTGTTTTGCCTGCGGTAAGTGCTTTATGCAACGGGGCCCTGGTTGGTGTATCACTTTTCCTGCTAACTTCTGAAGAAGAATAAAATTCTGTGAAAGATCTAATATTCGTGCACGTAACTGGTATTCACATTCATAGTGCACGTGAATTTTCTGTAGTTAAAACACTTTAAGATAATTTAAGGCTAGTTTCATTCAATGTCATGATTTACACAATTATAAAAGAATTTGGAATGCATTGCCTCTGATGTATAATTTCTGATTGGATTGTGTAGGTGGTTAATCTATTAGAAAGAGTGTCAATAAGTCATGTTATTTTATATACCACTGTATACATGTTGTATTCATATATAACATCATTTAGTCAAACCCGATGTTCCTGTCAGAACAATGGTTTGACTATTATTGATTATTCTGTTCTACATCTCCAGGTACACTGCTGTGTTCATACACTACAGCATCCAACTCATCCTCATGATGTTGTTTAGACCAGGTCTATCTGTAAAATTCTCAGATAACCTAGGAAGAAGCTCCATATATGCTGCTCTCTATTTCCTGCCCATCTTGACTGTTATGCATGCTGTATTTGCTGGGCTGATATGTGAGTTGGAAAGCAAAAGATTTATTTTTTTTATTGACAAGCTCAATAGGAATACTTTTTTTTTAAAACATGAAAAATAATTTATCTCTGATGTCATTGGTATTGTGAAAGCAATATGAAATCAAGCAGAATGCAAAATTTGTATATGGGACATTATTGTATGAAAATGCTTCATAAACACTCAAAATAAAAACTATTGCTGTGCACAATATGCATTTAACAAGGACCAAAAATGTTCATGCCTTTGAGTGTGTGTGTTGAGTGTTATAAATGTTCTGTTCTTTCAAGAATCTTTGAACTATTTGATTGATTAATTTTAAACTTTTTCCATCTATTTACATGTATTTGATATTTGAAGGAAAATGAAGTTATATATGTTTTTTATTCATAAGTATTGCCCTTTCTTATCTGACATTTTGTAAAAAAAATTCACTTTCTTTAGATTGGCAGAATATCAATATTTTATCATTTTCTCCCATTTCTATGTTTGGCAGATTATTCATATCCTTATTTGACGTTGATAGTATCATTGGTCACCCATGCTGTTCATTTTGCCAAGGAAGAAATTGAGGTAAGTACCTTGCATGTAGATGCATGTAGATAACTTATATTTGTAACTGCTTTATACCTCATATTATAGTCATGAGTTTCCATATATTAATTGTTTTCATTCAATTAAAATAGGTTATTTAATTTATGATTTTCTATTACAGGGCTCCATTGTGTAAAACTATGTGCCATAAAAAAAAATTATGGCAATCTGTTTTGCCACAGTTTTTCTGTATATGTGTAAAAGTCAATGTAAAAAAATGTTTTCATGATAACAAGTTTTATGCAACAAGCATCAGAAGTTACAAGGAATTATATGTTTATGTTATAGATTAGATGTTGGGTTGTTGAACTTTGAAATGATTGAAGAATAATACTTTAATGTGATCCAATGTCTAAAGTTTCGTTGATCTCGTCTTGTAAATGTTTATGAACAAAGTTAGGGGAATTTGTATGTTTTCTAAAATCATTTATTGATACCAAATTATAATTTCTTGAGAATACAGACTTTCTTAATCTCACATTTTTATACTATTAGATTAGCATGTGAAAATGGAGTATTATTATTCATTTGTATAGGCTTACAACCTTACTCATATCTCTGTATTTTTGAAAAAAAGTTTTCATTTTATTTTATTTTATTTCTGCAGACACCCAGATTACTGATTAGCAAGAAGCGGAACCCAGTGATACTGTTCTTCCATTGGCTGATGCATGCATATGGAATCATTGCTCTTACAAGACTTGAGAATCCTGTGATATACGGACCTATGCTAGCAACAATTCCATTTCCAGCCATTTTCTACATAGTTACAGCTAGATTTGCTGATCCATCGCAATTATAGAGAGATATAACTTCTTCCAGATCATGTGTCATATCATGACTCCTTCTTGGTTATTGTGAATGAAGTCACTGCAAAATTTCTCACTCGCTTGTAGTGATATAATTTTTTCCTGATTGTGTGCTACATCAGGATATCTTGGTCATTGTGAACGAACACTTTGTTAAGTTTGTGGCCTGTTGCAATTGCAGATATAATCTGTCATTATAATGTGTCGCAAGAGTAACCTTTTGCAGGCCATATTATCACGTTTGTCTCAATCTCTGCAAAGTGTGCTGACCCATCACAGTTAGAGAGAGATCTTCTTCATGATCTTGTTTAATATCTCTGGTCGTTGCAGGACATCTTGTCATTTTGGACAAAGTCACTATAACGTTTGCTGACTTGTTTGCAGTTGCAGACAGATACAAATTCTTCATGATGTTTTGGATCATCTGTAGACTTTCCAAGGCCTTGTCATTTTGGTAATGTTCCCTTCTAGGGATCTTATCCAGCATGACAGATTTTGATATGTGACGCCTCGCTAGATATTTTAGCATTATCCATGATTGGAAGTCACAGCAAGACACCATTCCGGATATGTTGGGGCCATCTTCATCCATCACTAACTATTTGTTAATATCTTGCCATCTCCGATGTCACCTCCATGAGACGTGAGACATTGTGTTCAGTCAATCTATTTTCATAAATTCACCACCAGACTTGATCCACATTGACACCTTAATTCTTTAGAGGCTCCAATACGCGCATGAAACAATGATTTTGATTGGTGCATGCCGATGTACTGCAACCTGTGATTAATTGTAAATATCTCCAGCCATATTGCCCAAGTCGAATAATGCCCAAGAAGAAAGAGTGCACAAGTTTGAATTCTGTCAATCGTAAATGCTACCTTTTAGCTGCTTTTAACTCCTTAATTTGCAATACATGGTTTGTAAGATAAAGTTATTTGGAGTTAAATTGATATTCATGTATTTACAGTAATTATTTTGTTTTCTTTTGTTTTTTGTTCACCATTTTACATTGTTACACCTAAATTCCAGTTTGTAAAAAAAGGGAAAAACACTCTGTGATAGATAAAGGCTGAAAATTGTATTGTCATTAGCAATTGTTACCGGTAGTGGAAACTCAGTATAGTGAGGTATTTGGGAGCAGTAATCTCATTTTAGCAGGTTAAGAAAACAAAGTATTACCTATTTATATCAAGGATATTGGTATATCAGGGGCCTGTAACATAAAAGATGCAATTAAACTTACAATAAATATTTATCGTAAGTCTATGACAAAATGTGTACCAAAGAGATGCAATTAATTGCAAGATTAATTGCATCTCTTTTATGTTACATGCCTCAGATATCTTTATATATGTTGTTTCCACTATAGAATGGAGACCATATTAGAAATGAAATTTACAACTCTTGTCATCAGTCTAAAAATGCAATAAAAATATTCATAACTTTATTTGGAATACATTATCTGGTATATATTGGTACAAAATTATACAAATCAACCATAATGGCACTCCACAGAAAATACACAAAAACAAACATTTTCCACATCATCATATTTCCTGTAAAAATGTTAGCATCAACTTGTTCATATACAGGCACTTGTCAAAAGGCAATTTGTAAATTTGTTACATTTCAAGACATTTGAACTATCATCAGAGAATGCCAAAAAGAAACTCATCAATTTGTTCTTACTGGCCACAGGTGTTTCTGGAATACTTTTGTCCTACAATAGGAGGTGGTAGGTCTATGGTACTACAAAAGTCTATGCTGACAAGCTATTATATTCCAACCATATGTTGCCTCCCCAAAGCTTTGTAGGAAGAAAATGTTCTGGTAACACTGCAGGCCACTTCTCATCAATGGAACTATATTTCAACTCTGCATCACCTCACAAATACAGTCTAACCTCGTTATAACGAGGTCGTTGGGACCAGAGGAATTACCTCTTTATATTGAAACCTTGTTATATCAGGGTCAAAATACAATAAAATACAAAGAGATGGGACCAGGAAAATTACCTTGTTATAACGAGAGCTCGTTATATCAGTGCTCTTTATAATGAGGTTTGAGTGTACTAGAATTATTTTTAGCAATGATTAACTGAATGTGTACATGTGAATTTTACATGTAGGCCTACACTGTAGTACTGCTATTGATTGTTGCTAGTATCACAAATGTAGCATCTTGTAAGGAATATTGGATATGTCCAATTTTCCAGAAGACATTACTCTATGGGGGTGTTGCTCAAAACTTGCAGTTGATCGCAAGTTGCAGTTGATCGGATTGTTTTGTGCGCATCTTCTTAAATGTGCATACCGTGCGCGAATGAAAATGCGCATTACAATGTGCAAAGTTGCAGCTGATTTGCAGTTGATTTTGAACAACACCCCCTATGTCAGCTTCCATATATCCATTTCTCATGCATGATTTGCAGTTTTTAACAAATTATAGAATCATCTTTATCACTGTTAATGTCATTAATTGATTCCCATGATTCAGGACTATATGGAGTGCATTTATAGTACAGAAATATATTGCAAACTTTATGAATGAATATAATTTATGTTACAGAATGAACTCATGTGATTTGGGATTTATTGCATACTAGTTACTACAGTTTTACTGAACATTAATTACATGGTAAATCTACATTTCCATTTTTAAAAATTAAATTTTGTTTTTTCTAGAAACGAGGCTTATAGATTCATATACATTTTCAGAGGAAATTAGAAGTCTATTGAGAGAGTGTTTAATGTCCACTAATATAGGAATGAGATTGAATGTATAAAGCCATACATGGTCGTAGAAGATAATTTCTATGTTCCATGATTTTGCTGGCCTATGATCATAATTAAAATAAATAATGTTTCTGTGCAAATGCATCAGATACTCTACAGAAGCCATTTCAGATTTGATATTCAGCCCTTCTATTTTTGTTTTTTACTGCTTTTTTAATTTGATTTCCTTTTATTGATATATGTATGATGAAAATTATAATTCATAAATTTTACAAGCATAGTATTTATACAGATTATAAGCAATTTACACATAGACGTTCACTCGAAACCACTGATTATTTGGAACGCAATTATTTGTAAAAAGATAAGTGTAATTCCAATTGTTATGTCATGGTCAAAGATAGTCAGTTCAATAAATTTCAATATCTTGATAGAATGAGGCAGAGATGTATGATGTGTAAACATTCCTGAGGGAAGAAAGTCCTGTTGTTTTACAAGTGATTAAGCAACATTTCTCAAACAGTACTATATTTTATTATAATAGTCACCAATTCAAAATAACCCTGACAAAATCTGTAACAATGATACAATCTAAAGGTAGTCAATCTTACAAGTAGTTGAATTCCTTCACATTCCTTTTCAAAACATACATTGATCATCTAACATAAATTTTCAGCAGAAATGAGCAAAATACATTGAAAAGGAGCATGAGTTTATATACAGGACTTTAAAAAATGATCATATGACCTAAATCTTTTTCTAAAAATTTGCCTTTTCAGAAAGTATATCACTCTCTAAGACGAAATTGAAAGAACATTAAATTTATATTGCATAACATTTTGGAAATTTCCATAACACAATCAACTTCATGAGTATTTCATTTTGAGATGAAAATGATATTTCAATTAAAGAAAGATATATACTAGGGGTCAAAGGTCAGTATGCCTATGATGGTTATCAAATGCCATATGTCCTACAATAGGATACTTTGCTTTGTAAACACCTTTGAATGTGTCCTCCAGGGATTTCAGATGTTCATCAGAAAGGCCAGTCTGCAAACGAAAAAAAAAAAGATTTTTTTTTTTAGTTCAAACTGTAACATTAAGTTGAGAATAAAATTGAATAAATTTTGATCCATGGTAAATGGCTAATAATCATGCAAACTCAGGAATTAGTACCTTAGTTTCCAGATTATGCAGTATATCCCAGTAAAGATGAAACTATGATGTGCATTAAGGCAGAAATTGTCAAAATGAATAATATTCCTGGGGAATTATTTTTCGATTCATGCTCCATGAATAACACTAGCACTGATTACAATTGGTTTAACAACAAATTCAACTGTTTGAAGAAATTAAGTCTTTAAGTTTACCATGAATGATTTTTAAGAAAAAGTATTCAAACTTGCCAAGTAAAATGGATATGAACTTCTTTATTTTTATTTTGGATGTATTGTGTTGATATATATAATATTAATTATTGGAAACTACACATAGCATGGTAGAGGATTATTCTTGCATATGGAATACCGGTAAAGATTATTAAAATTATTTGATAAATACACATACTAGCATTTGTTCACAGATTAGAATGATTCTTAAGGAAATTGAAATAGTTATTTCACGTGAATACAAAAATGTAAACATTAAAAAAGGAACACAGTTTATGGGTTTTAGGAACATGAATATTTTATTCTCATTTCAATTCCTGTATGATTTTCAGTTAGATAGTTTACAAGCAAAATATTTACCACATCTGAAGTAAGGTCTTTGGGTTCAAGTGACATCTTGGCAACGGCTCGTGTGGAATCCTTCCCAACAAGGGCATTGTATGGGGCTTCTTTACCATAAAACTCTGTTCAGCAACAAGAGGGGAAGAGGATGAAAAGGTTTAAACTGAGTTATAATTGAAGGAAAGTAGGAAGAAGTGTTGTGTCTTAAATAGAATAAGGTGGGAATTTTGGTGATTGGGGCAGAGGGAGGAGGGAGGGGGAAGAGGAGTGGTGTATGGGGAAGAGTGGTGTATGGGGAAGGGTGGGGCCTGGGGAAGTAAAGTGGTGTGCATATATATATATATATACACTACTCAAAAAAAGTTAAGGAACACTTTTTAAAACGTACATAAAGATTTTATACAAGGTGTTTTATTTCTGGAAATACCTCAGTACAACTGTCCTAAATGTCCTTAAACACGCTGTAATCAATTTCACGCATGGGTGGTTTCAG
>BQKZ01000542.1:26529-66641 GCA_036244855.1 Temnopleurus reevesii | reverse complement strand
GAGCACTTGAGTTTGAAAGAATCACTTCCCCCACAGTGGCGTAAGTAACCAAGTTTTCATGCATTTTATAAACATGGGCATTACGTATGAAAGCATGAATCTGTTTTAATAGTTTTAGCGTCTTATGAAAGTTTGGGTAACAAGTTGTCCTTGAAATAAAAAAAGCTGTGCAATTGCATTATTTGGTATTTAATAGTGTAAAGATTTTGGATTTTTTTTTGGTGCATTATAGATTAAGCATTAAACATTATTCAAGCTTATTTTTTAAGTGAAAAGAACTCCCAACATTTTCTGGAGATTCAGATATTTAGTTGTTATTATTTTAAATTTTATTCACATCTTTAAAATGGACATCACTCTTAGTAACAAATTGAAATAGAATTTTGTTTTGTGGAATAAACATAGGTCCATCTCTTTCAAAATTAATATAGCTGATTACATTTGTTAGTTTGAAAGGAAATGCCACATGACTAGGAAATGACTAGGAGATGACTAGGAAATCACATGGAATTTCTTTGTTGAATTAAACATAGGAAATAGGTTATCTTCATTTTTACATTATCAGAAATTTAGTATTCATTTAGATGTGTCTCTTATGATGCAAATGCCTTATTCACAAAATTACTTCATCTTCATCACACAGGATAATAAAAGATAGTTTGGGGTTGTAGAACACCTTTATTCTATCATTTTTATAGTTGGTTTGAATTGCAAATTCAAAGTAGTGTTTTATTAATTATTTTTGTTTGAACTTATCTGCCTCCGACAGGCTGAAGTCATGGTGATTTCATTTCATATAATGTTCTCAAAAGAACAAGTATTATTTTCATTTCTCACTTAATTTGATTTATTTTTGTTATTTATTCCTCTTTATTGCTTCCAGACTAAGGTATAGTTATCTTCTCTTTGAATTATTGTTTTGGTTTTTATTCCTATTCATGTTTTGTTTTTCTGGAGTGATGTTCTCAATGGTGTTGAAATTGTAGTCTGCTTTTCTTCCATTTGTAATTCAGATAACCATGCACATCTCAAATATGTTGCAATTAAAAAAAAAAAGAATAAATTATTATTTGATTTTCAACTTTGGTTGGAGTAGCTTGGGTGATTTGCCAAATTTGATATACATGTACATGTATGCAATGAATGGATGGGACAGATTACTTTGTTCAAAGGGAAAATTTTTTTTCTTCTCTTTTTAAATAGCAACATATTACTTAGTGTGAGACGCAAAAATTGCCAAATTTTTACTTTTGACTCAAGAGACTTTTGATTTGCTTGATATTGAGATATGCATTGTTATCTGTACCTACTCCCTGTTGCCTGTGATTAGCCTCCCTCTCTCCCTATATACTGTACAGTTTGCACTGGAAGTGCCAATCCTATTTCAACTAATGTTTCAATAAACATAGTCCATTTTTTTAACAATTATCTTGTTCAATATTTGTAATCCCTATTATCAAATATGTGTCCACTTGTACCAATTGATTAAAATCAATTTTATACATATAGCATTGATATGTTCACAGTAATCCCTGTAAAAATGGATCAGGAAATTATGGTAAGAAGACAAAAATTATATAAAATGAAACAAAAAGAGAAAAACCAATGGTCTCATCTATGGATCAATCAGATTTCATTTAATTCAACCGCTTGAATGTTTAATTAATTTTTTCCTCGCCTCCAAGGTGTAAAAATGCAAGAAGAATTACAATACATCTAAAATGGATTCTTTTTTAACTTTTTGGTTGTGAAAATTCTTCAATTCTTTATATATTTGAAGTGCATGCTATTACTGTTTGTTGGTCTTATCGCAAGTATTCTGAGGTTTTTGCTCTTTAATTTGTATTTCAAACTTTTACTTATTATGATAATCTACCATACTTATTAGAATACTCTTAATATAATTATCTATGGCAATATGTACTTTGCATTTAAGACTACAAAATTTAGGTCAAATTATTTTGCGTCAAATATTTGAGTAAACCACTTTATAAAACATGTTGTGTGATGTTTTTTATGCATGGCTGTGAGTTTTTATGCTGTGAATTTGAAGTTACCAGTACAGGGGCCTGTAACATAAAAGAGATACGATAGATTTTATTAATCATATCTCTATGGTACATGTTTTGCCATAGACTTACGATAAATATTTATCGTAAGCTTAATTGCATCTTTTATGTTACAGGCCCCAGATCATGCTTTCGTTATTTCTGGGCACTTGTGATCCCTAATGCACTGTTAGTGTGCATGTTATTTGATATTTCATACAACGAAACAAATTTTATTATGTTAATTTTTCGATAGATAGATCGTTATGAAATATTTAGAAATGAGGTCAGATATGTGTATGTAGAACATTTATCAAATCTGGTAATACTGCATCATATTTGATAAAATCATTTCTGTTTATTTTGCCAACCATTACGCATACATCTTGTGGTTTTCATATACTATAACTTAACTTTTCATATAATCTGGGATACTCCTCAAAAGAGGGGTAAAGATTACAGATTCATATACATTCAATTGCAGGTTACTTATTTGTGGTTCAACTAAATTATTACATTTTTCAGGCTTCTAATGAGGTTATAAAAGTTTCCTAATGAGGCTTGGCTGAGTAATATTTGACCTACATCACGTGTCGATTTGGTTAAATCCCTTGAAATAAGCATGATACTTCATTTAAAATTTAGAACTGCAAGTCAATAATTAGAATTCATTTTGAAGTTTCAATCACATTTGTTTGTTATTAGAAATGAATAAATAATAAGCGTACCTCATAGGTGTTTGTGGTCTGAAAGCCTTTTTGGTAGTGATTTGTAACATTTAAAGAGGTACCGTACATGTTATAAATTTACCTCATGTCTATACAAATTTTATATCCTATTCCATTTTAAAAATCAACATGAAATATCTCTTGAATATTTCAATATGCCAAGATATGTCAGAATTTTTACTCTGTTAAAAGAGTAATTTTCATAGTTGTATTGAATCTTGGTAATAAAGTACTCCCTTCTGCCTTTCTGTAGGATTTGATGATAGGAGATGAAGCCAGCCAACTCAGATCTATGCTTGAAGTCAACTACCCAATGGACAATGGCATCGTTAGGAACTGGGATGATATGAAGCATGTATGGGACTACACGTTTGGTGAAGACAAGTTAAATATTGACCCAAAGAACAGCAAGATTCTTCTCACAGAGCCACCTATGAATCCAAAGAAGAATAGAGAAAAGATGATTGAGGTAAATTGCTATTTTGAGTCTGTTTTCTTTGAGATGTGCAGTGATTGATGTATATGTTGGTACAGGGAAGTAGGATATGATAATTTGGCATTGACATTACTTTCTATACAACGAGGAAGTGAGCAGAACATAGGAAATAATGCTACTAGAATGCATTGTACAACAATGATTTAGCTCATTCTTTGTGTGTTGTCTTGCATACTTCTTTACACTGATTTGCTTTCACATTAAGTTTTTATGATAAAAGAATGATGTCTTAAATTATGGCCTCAAAATCTATGAAATTAATGATTTTAGATTCAAGAACTTACTGTAACTTCATGGTCAATAGGATAAGCTGTTCAAAATGGATTAAATAATGATATCTTTTTGGCATTGGAAGAGCACTCCGCTATGGAAAAAACTGGTGTTCGTTCAGACAATTTTTATGATTACAAGCAGATCTAGTACCAACAAAACAAAGCAAAAACAAACACAAGTTTTTAGAATATACATGTACATCACATGTAGAAGTACTGGCAATTGTTAATAGATTTTCTTAAGTATGTGTATATATGTATGCTGTTTTTTTTTTTTAATTTGTTCACAGGTTATGTTTGAGGAGTATGGTTTTGCTGGTGTCTACATTGCTATTCAAGCTGTGCTCACACTGTATGCTCAAGGTATGTATTGAAGTGGAACTTGAAATGAAATGGTAGTGTATCATGATAATCACTATTTGCAAAAGTTAAGGACCACCTGTAATATCTGATCTTACTTCCACATATGCATGTTCATGGTGAAAGGAGATTTACACACAAATGTATGCAACTGGTCCCTACATTTTCTGCTCAGTAACAAAAGATAATGCTCATCTTTAATGTCGATATCAGTCTTAATTTAATCTAGAGACTTTCTTGTACACTGTATTATGAACATCATGATTTTATTTGATAATGGTATATGCAACTAAAGATGGTATGTCCTTAATAACAGCGCTATAGTCCCAGCCAGTAATAATATTTGCCTGTCACCTGAAATGTAAAATGTTGTTACTCGGACGATTTGACAGACTTAAGTAATCAGAATCCATAGCTCTAATATTTTTCTTCTCTCATCCCATGTGCCCACAGGTCTACTGACTGGTGTTGTTGTTGATTCTGGAGATGGTGTGACTCACATTTGTCCTGTCTTTGAAGGCTTCTCACTTCCTCATCTTACAAGAAGATTAGACATCGCTGGCAGAGACATCACTAAGTATCTTATCAAAGTAAGTGATCCTGAAGGGAAGAGACCATTCTTGAATGTTTTTAAAATGTTGTATCACTTTATTGACATATAGGAATAAGTTATAAACAACATTGAGTAGTACATCAAGCATGACAAAAATATACGGAAATACAGAAAAATAAAATCTGTCCAGGGCAAAGCGTATTACTGCAAAGGCAATATATTTGATACTTCAAGGTTTTTCACTAGAGAAAGAGAAACAAATCAGCAAAGTTTTTTTTTCATTTCTGGATTAGATTAATTTATTGTACAGTGCATTTTTAATAAAAATCAATTTGGATCAGTTAGTGGTTTTTTTTTCAATAGGGCAGAATAATCAAATGAAATAAGCGCTGTAAAGAACCTTTTTAACGTTTTATTTCATAGAACAATAAAACGTTTAGATAGAGGTAGGCAAGAATATTTGATAACATCAAAATCAATTTAAACAGAATAAGTCAGGAAGTTTGGTTAGAATATGACTATCTTGTAGGGGCCTTTCTCACCCACAGTGATGTTCTTGAGATGCTCTTTAGCAATTTGTTGCTAAAATTCTTTGTTTTTCTTGGAAATAAACTTGCCAACTAGCAGCTTGTATATGAGATGTATATGAGTGTTGTAACAGACCATGGGATGAGTATGCAATTCTCTTTCAATAAAAGCTGCTGGGTACATCCATGAATTTAAATGCATTGGAAAACCAGGATTCTCAGTCATGGAAAATCCTGGAAAAAATGTGGTCATGGAAAGTTAGGAAGGAGTCAATTTGGAAAATTTGTGGCAAGAAGAGAAAATCTAATTTCCTACTTGTAGTAAAATCAGTCCTTTTCTCTAATTGGGTTCTAACAAATTCATTTCTACTTTTGAAATAAGAGATCACACATAATAACCCATATCATTCCACCTGTATAGATTCTCTTCAACTCTGTTTTTTCTTGAATCCTATCAGTTGCTCCTCCTGAGAGGATATGCCTTCAACCATTCTGCAGACTTTGAGACAGTTAGAAACATGAAAGAAGATCTCTGCTATGTTGGGTAAGTCATCTATATCGCTAGGGAGCTTTTGAATTAGCAGCTTTCATAACAATGATAAGAGTGTCCATTCGTATACTGCACAGGTCCTACTTCTTGCTCTTTAAGTGTTGGAGAGAAAGAATGTAAGATTTTGCCCGAAATAAGAATTTACAGAAATATAAATAGAATATCCTAAAACATAAACTGAAATATCCTTTTCTTTTCTTTCTTTTCATACAAGATATTCACTTAGAATTAAGAAGAATGAAACAAGATGCTTTATTGACTCCAATATTATCGCAGTCTAAGCTCTCTTACCCATCCTCCTTTTATCTGCAATCCCAGCATGACACCTCATTGAATGTTCAATTATTTAAAGAGGAAACTTGACATGAAAATTTATCGGACTTGAAATTTTCAAGTCCAATTAATCTACCTGTGTTTTATTTTCAAAAGAGTCCCCACGTGATTATCAAATCGTGTAGATGTATTTATATGTCTCTGCTCACCAAAACTGGTGTGGTTGTCTGTCCTTCCCATTTCAATCTTGCAATAATCTTGTAATAAGTTCTCGTTCTCGTTGATAAGTCATTCAAATATCATACTCCATATCACCATAAGAAATTATTTAAGTTGTTACAGCTTCATTACTAAAATATTCATCATTGAAAATATCAGTGGAGTTCAGATGATACTTTTATTCTTAGTCAGACTGTATCATTGTTCTTTTTTTTTCATTTTCCAGATATGATGTATTCCAAGAACAAAAGCTGGCCTTAGAGACAACAGTACTGGTTGAAAACTACACAGTAAGTGATAGTCTACCGTAATTGGAAGGATTTTGTTATAAATTTAGCATACATTTTTTTACTCACAAGATTGGTTGAATCTGACCATACATAACAATTTTTATTGTTGGGATTTGAGCCAGCCCAAATTAGCATGTGCTCTTTTCATTCACTAGCATCTTCCATAACTAGCATTATAAACTCAGGTTGATCTTCGTTATATCTTTAATATCTAGTTTCCAGTGAAATAAGGCTGTATAAAAATCAGCACAATAGCAGCTAGTACACGAGATACAATTGATCGGGAATTTATATAAGCTATGAGAATAAAAAAGGAAAAAGTCAAACTTCGAACAGCTAAACCAGATATTTATTGTTGTTGGTATCATGCTCTCTCTCCATTGAAAATATATCTAGTTCAGTTGCTTGATGATTTGTATTTTAACTTCTATATTCAGTCAAGAACATTAGGATCTCCACTGACCAAATGCAGTATTTAAAAAATAGGATCCATTGTGAAGTGGAACAATGATTTAAGCTAAAATAATTTATTTAAAAAGGTCCAGATCAATGATATTATTGTTTGAAGATTTCATGTGGTTCTGATTTCAGAGCTGACTATGAAGAGGCATTTCTGTTATTGATTCATAGAATTACCTCTAGAAGTAGCATTTGTTTCTGAAGGTATTCCCCGTTCTACCAATTCCTTCATTTTGCCTTGTTCCATCTAGCTTCCCGATGGTCGTCAGATCAGAGTGAGCGGTGAGAGGTTCGGCGCTCCAGAAGCTCTCTTCCAACCTCATCTCATCAACCAAGAAGGTGTCGGGATATCAGAGTTACTCTTCAATACAATCAATGTATGTGCTTTATTTCTATCTTGTTCATGATTGCATCCTCCCTACTAAAATGTCATTTCCGTCGTAGAGAGGAAGTTCAATTAAATCAAGAAGTAAAGCATTTGTTTGGTTGTCCAGTGAATGCCATTTAAAGGATCGATTGGCCCAGAAAAATATTTTTCAAAACATTTAATGTGGAAAACCAAACTTAGGAGGCAAAGAAAAGCCAAGATACATTCAAAATGTTTTTCAGGTTATATTTCACTTGTCTTACTATGCTTTTGTGTAAAATCGTTTTATTTTTACAATCTCAACAACACACCAAAGTAATCACAGTTGTGAGTAAAACACTTGAGGCAACTTCAACACCTCTAAGTTTATCTAGTGATAACCTTAAAGAATGTGAAGGTGCCGTTGCTCTGATGAAGATGATAACTACACTAAATATCAGTATCATACATGTATCTGAATCTTACTGAATATCAATTTTACTTGTAATGCTAGTAAAATATCAATTGCCTTTATTGCCTCTTATTGGAAAAGCCTCTATTTCATATCAATTGAATGATTTTTGTGTTGGATAGATGTTGGGATAAGGCAAGAATTATTCAATTATCCTCTATTTCATGTTTTTAAATGGATTTCATGCTCTTTTGAACTGCAGACATAAGGATGACTTTCTTTTTCCAATTTCTTTCATGAGGAAATTATGAAACACCTCTAAGAAGTTCTGAATGTCTGACATCTATCAAAATTCATTCCCTGAAACTGCTTTTATCCAGGAATTATGTGTATGTTTATTCAGCATGTTGCTGTTATTTATTTACTTATTTAAAACATTTTGAATTTAATCAAATTGAACTCAATAAGCATGTTCAATTGAACATAATTGTAATGGAAGTGAATTTAAAAGTAATTGAATTTTGATCCTTTTCAGGCAGCTGACACATACGCAAGGTCAGAGTTCAACAAGCACGTGTTCCCCTTTTGTATTCTTTTATTGAATCAAATTGAAGTGAACTGAATATTGTTGGATTGGACAAAATTGAATTTAATATGATTTGAATTTGATTGTTTCAGGCAGCTGACATAGACACAAGGTCAGATTTCAACAAGCACATGTTCCACTTTTGTATTTTTGATTGAATCAAATGAAATTAAACTGAATATTGTTGGATTGAACAGAAATGAACTAAATATAATTTAAATTTGATGTTTTTAGGCAGCTGACATAGACACAAGGTCAGAGTTCTACAAGCACATAGTGTTATCTGGTGGATCCACTATGTATCCTGGCTTCCCATCTCGTCTGGAGAGAGAAATTAAACAGCTTTACTTGGAGAGAGTGCTCAAGGGTGATACCACAAAGCTAGCGGTGAGTTCTAATGTCATCATCAAAGAAGTTATACCAACCTTCCGTAATGTGTATGACGGTAGAAATTAAGATCTGTTAATCACCAAACAGCTGAACCACATTTTTTCTTATGAAATCAAGCATGTTAACATAAATTAATTTGTTATTTCACTTTTACAAGTCTGCCAACATTTTATTTTATTGCGACTCAATGATTTTATTGATGTGGATAGATGTCTCTCAACTAGCAATAGCCACAATGAAATATTCAATTAATGCTGAACATTGACAGAGTCGACTATTTGCACAATCTCTTTTATTTTTAAATGAGAATCTATGGATTATGATTGTAATTGATTATTGATTAGTCTAATGAATATAGTCAGGCCTGAATAAAATATTGTCATTTTTTTAGTTTACTATCTTATCCATATAATACCAATTTAGTGTTTTTCTTTTGGTGATAAATGATGTTATAAATTTAAATACATGTAAAGCAGACAGTTGTTATTAACAGCAATCATTCCAAATACCCTTTGAAGTCTGGATTACAATGAATGATAGTTAGGGGATATTTAAGACCAATTCAGCAATGTTAAGTTTAATCTCATGAATAAAACAAAGCTTAATGAGTTAATGAAAAAGTATCTGGACAACTTGACCATGTCAATTTGTCGGAAACCAAGAAAAATGATTGGCCAAGATATGAGTTTCTTATCAGTTTTAATTCCATTTTGACTTTTTGCAATTTATGTAAATTATTATCCTGTAAAAAATTAATTGATGTGGTAAATGGATGTTAAGAAATACCTAAATCAAGATCATGCTTTTCTGGTTTATGGCATTCTCTTACGCTCTTTGATAACAATTATGTTTTTGGTTTTTTTTATCCTCAGAAATTCAAGCTAAGGATTGAGGATCCGCCTCGCCGTAAGCACATGGTGTTCCTTGGTGGTGCAGTGCTAGCTGATATCATGAAGGACAAGGAATCATTCTGGCTTTCTTATCAAGACTACCAAGAGTGTGGGCTTAGGTGTCTGGAGAAGTTAGGAGTTAAGAGCAATTAGATGATTTATTATAGTCTTTGTCAACTCACTGTGAATAGGGCACTGAAGAACATTTGACTGTTGTGAGTCTTGAATGTGATTCAGTATCTGGAATCTATCAAATCTTAGCATTTTTGATAATCCTCAAAGTATTAGGTGAGAACGATGAAACGGTTTTAAACTTGCAACAAACTTGTTTTGCAGTCGTTGCTGATTATCTCGATAAGATACAACCGATTGCACCCTAGGATACTATGTTTCAATGGTAGAATGCTTTTGAATAAGTATTAGAGGTAGCAATGCTTTGCATGAAGTTACTGCATCATCAAGCCTGGAAATTTGTACTCTGAGATATTTGGTATGGTATCTCATCACTTTTTGTGCCCTTTTTACAGTGAGTTAACTATTTATATATGCACCTACCAGCTCTCATTTCTTGAAATGATACATTTTTCTCTATTTCATTATTGTACAATCAACCTTTATTTAGTTGAATCTGTCAGGACTGAGAGAAAATATGACTTTCGTGGGGTGATGTGGGCAATTGTTCAACTTATGCAAGGTTGACCAAGACATGGTTGACTGTATTAAGTGTGTGTGAGTGATAAGTTGAAACTTATCACTTCATAAAATGAGCAAAATGGATTTTCTTGTGAAAAAATAACATTATCAGAAGCATTTTTCCAGGGATATATCACTGAACCTTTTCCACTTTCCGAGAAAAATTAATCATGGTAAGCTCTCACTTATTTGTCATTTGGTTTTGTCAGAGTCTGTATGTACAGTCTACAGAGCATTTCAAATTTCGTCGGCCAGGTTTAGAATTGTGTGTCACTCTTTGACCACTAAATGTCTTGCAGTCCTATGCATGGGTATGCCCTCCAATATGGCCGACAATGACATCACACCAAAGCAATCATGTATTATAAGGGTTTGAGAGCTGGTAGAATCTTGGAAGAATTTCCATGAAAGAATTATTATATGTTGGTGAAATTTACGAGACCAATGGACACGTTTGTCATTCTACTTTAGTTGTACAGATTTTACTACGGTCAAATATATGAATTAGACAATAAAACTCTGGTCACAAATGTTTTTTTGTGTGCAGATACCCTTATGAATGTAATTATATTCTATGTACAAGTATCTCATGATGTTTGAGATTCCTAAGTTGTGTTTAGGAATGAAAGAGAATTTACCATGGCCAATTCACCAAAGATCATTTCACCAACGTACATCCACATTATTATCTAGTACAGTTTACGTAGCACTGTTTATAGACGAAACCTTATTATTTACCACACAAAATGTCTGATAAACTGTATTTAAAGTGGGATGCACAGCTAATTTCACCACAACTGGAATACAAATGATTTTCATCTGTATCACAATGAAAAGGAATCTGCACTTTGACAGTACAGTTCTATCTTTTCATCTGAAACAATTTCAACTATTGGTTATTCATGCAGCATTTGGAATAGTAAAGTTGTTATAATTCTGATTACTCTTTTTCAAGGATTAGGTGAATGGCATGAAACATATTTTTGGATATGCTTCACTCTCCCTGATTCATTATGAAATTAATTCTTTACAGATTAATCTAACTTGAAATTAGAAGCAGGCTCAATGAGCAAATAATTAATATGCATTTGAAATCATAAAACATGGTTTAGATTTTATGTGTTGCATATTTTGAATTATGTTTGGAATATTTTATCAAGATTATTGCTAATGAAAGACATCCTTGATGATATATCTTGGTAGCAAGCTATCAAATGTAATTGTTTTTTCTTTCTTCCTATGTTTCTTGTGGTTATCATTTTCCAATGCATTGTATACAATGAGGTGCTTCCATTATATTACAAGTCTCTCACCTGTTTGAAATATGGGGAATAATGATAGCAATCTTGTATTGCCAGTTTTTAAGTAGGTTGAAATAAAAATGATCATAAATGGCAAATTTACCTTATTCTTCTGGCACCAATCTTGATGGTATTAATGGGATGCTACTCCCATTTAGTTCTATGTAAAGAGGGTGTTGGCACCACTCCTAATGGTGAACTGAAATGTTGACGTCCTTTTGCTATCAATCTTTATGGTGTATAATAAACTAGGATATTACTGTTCTTTTCTCATCAATGTCTATGGTGTAACTATGGTATTCACACCCTTCTCCCTCCAATCTTTAGGGTGTGATTTGGGTGTAAACACTCTTTTGTCATCATTTTTTATTTATTTAGCAATGATATCAAACTTGGTATTTCCTGTAGTGTTGTAACCAGGGTGCTATCACCCTTCTTTTATCAATTTGGAGGTGCAACTAGGGTGTCGACACCATGCTGGTATTAATCTTGATCTTGTCCCTTGGGTATTAGCACCTTTTTTGCGTCATTCTCATTGGTGTAACTTATATGTCAATGCTATCTTTCGTCAACGTTAAAGGTAACTTTGTGATATTAACACTTTCTCGGTTTCAGCAAATACTGCAGTATGTATGCAGTGTAGTATAATCATTTCCATTCATTGTAACTTGCCATATTATGTTACTCCCATCTGTCATCTTGTCACCTTTCTCATCTTTATGTCTGATACCTCAGAATGTGTAATTAGAAATATGCCTATTTCAAACAAATGTTAAATCATGAAAATATGACATTCGATAGAGATTTTTTCTAGATCTGATAATTGATTGTAAATCTTTATCATGTAAATCATTTTGATATATATTTTGCACATAGATTTGATTTATATGTATTAAACCTTTGTTTTTGTATTGCCAATGGATGAATAATCATTTCCATCCATTCCTTTTCTTTCCAAATCTTTCTTGCATTGAATGCAAGTGTAAGAGCATGAAGGGAAGTGTCAAGATGATGTATTATGTTTCGGGAGACTCTGTGCCTTCACAACGGAAATGCATATAAATGTGTGGATAGATCAGAAATGGGGTCTCTCAATGGGTCTTTAATGTATAGAAATTACCCAACACGTAGTCTTATGTAGCTAAGAGAGGGGAAAGTATAGCCAACAATTTTGCATCACATAAATGTTGTGTGTCCACTATGAATACTTTGTAGAATACTTACTATTAATATTTGCAAAAGATCTATTGATAATAAAAAACAAAAAGCATTATACATAGTATACAGTAGTTTCATTCATTTATTTTGTGTTTGTGATGTCAAGTCAGTTGTGTGAAATGTGCCTAGAGAATTGCAGAATGATCAATTGAATATAAATATTATCCAACACAGGCTGAAAAGCGGAAGGGGTGTTTTAGTAGTGTAGGGGGCAAGTCCACAGCTCTAAGCTCTGCATAAATTTACAAATAGGAAGATCGGTTCATATTGACAGCCATGTTGTTTAATTATAATTTGATAGAATTCTCACCACTGATAATGGAAGAAACCTAGGCGCCACTGAACCACAGATGACGCTATGCAGGTCACGACAGTCGGGATACCCACTTCCGGTTACAGGCATTTGTGCATGTGTTTCACCATGTTCATTTTCCACTTTGTTTTAAATATTTTCGAATATAGTTTTTTGCACCATGGTGTATTTCTTAGATTCAGCACCAAGTACCAATGTTCCGAAATTAGACAAAGTACGTGCAATAGCTTCCTAAACCAAAAGTCGCCCCAACCTCAACAGATGAATATGGGTGGTATAGTGAGGTGTTGTTTGATATCACCTGTTGTCGGTGACGAGAATTCTCAAAGGTGGTTTATTTTAGTCCACTGGTGGGTGCAAAAATCATATCGACTTAGGCAGTGTTGACTGTACTAGAAATTATTTATAAAAATTTACTGTTTGAAATTTAACATCCCCTTCTCCTTTATTTCATATACTCACAAACATAGACACAAACCTACAAGCACATAGATATGTCTTTCATGTCTTTTAAAAACATGTTTTTTATGTTTGTGCTTGTGTGTGTGTATCAAACCCTGTCATTTACATTGTAACGAGAGACACATCCCTGAGTTTGTAGATAAGGATGTTCAATCGCAGCCATTCTAATTTGACAACATACCATCTAACCGAGGGCCCTATCCTTATTTGAATGCAGTTTTTATTGTACAATGCTCAATTTTCAATCTATGTCAGAACAGTCCTTGCAGTTGTGTTCTTTGCTTGTAATTTCACAGGCTGCAATCCTCTGTCTACTACATTACTCTGCACATGCACACACCCACACCTCGCAACAACTCTTATTCTCTCAAGCTCTCCATTTATCTCCCCTCCTCTGTATCTCCCTATCCCATTTTGCCACCACTACAGAGATGCTGACCGTTGTGGAATATGCACAAGGTAAAATTAAAATGTGAATAATGACACAGCTGAGCAAAAGTGAGAGAAAAAATGACAATAACCATTCCCTCAGCCATTAACTTGTCATAAAAGCCTTGAATCAATAAAAAAAAAATCTCGTAAAAATTCCGGAACAGTTGGCATCTGTGCTACTTTTGCAAAACGTGCTAAACAGCCTTTAATCTGAGAATAATCATATAAGCTTACAATGAAAATGTCTTGAAATGTGCATAAAACAAAAGTAATCTACACTTTCTGCTTTTTTATTAGGGTCTTCATGATAATTATTCCCCAAGCAACAAGTTTGATTTTGACTGAATTAGGCTACATATCTCACCCTCAACCGTAATCTGTATAATCAGCATTTTCCAATTTTGATCCATTAGGTACACATTGGTTAAACTAAAAACTCATCAGCAATTTGTATTTCTTGCTCCCTTTCCAGGGACTGAATTCCGCAAAGAAGCAAAGTTTATTCACGAGTCAACCAAGCCATCCCACCTTTAGTAGAAAATTTTGAATGAGTGTTTCAGCTGTCAATCATCATGACTTTGACACCAGCAAAGCAAACGATTTGATCCTATAATCGGTGGATAATCACTCTGGTATATTGACGGATTATGAACTGGAATGGTAGATTAAGGATATGTGAAAAAGATGGACATCTGTCACTGAGAAAAAAAAAACAATTCGCCATCTCTCATTGTTTTGTTTGTTTTTCAAGTTTTCTGTGGGACTACTGTTGAAAATAATGAAGATAAACATATCACTACCATGTATTAAGAATACACATTGTTCCTGTGTAAATATTATTGATCATGAACTAATCATTTACTGTGTGCGTCCATCATAATCTTGAACAACAATATGCACATGGAAATAAATACGATTTAATAATCTTGTGTATTTGACAAGAAGGGGCTAAAAAGTGATGATTTTTTTTAGTATTTGACAGAAGTTTGTATAGTTATGCAAAATCAATATATTAAATTGAGAGGAAAATACCTTGATACACTACAAAGTTGACAAAAAACATGACAAAATTAGACAAAATATATTTTGTTTATAAATTAGCAAATTTTATTACAAGCATTTCCCATTTTGTACACTAATATTGCTGAATCAATTTAAATGCATAGACAATATTTGCCTTTAAGTAGGTCAAAAGCAATATACTAGTCCAAATACAACAAAGAGGGAAACATTTACATGGCAACTAAAGCAATATTTCCTCCACTAGTAAGAGGAAGAATGATTTCCACAACATAGAACATTGAAAACCTTTGGCTTAAAGATTACAGGGTTTGCTAACAAGGTGGGTAGCAGGAATGCAAGTTTGTGCACACAACAAGGATGTAGAAATAGAACTGAGGAATCAATGAGAAAACAGAACGAGGAGGACACAAGTATTAACATGAAGAGTGAAGAGAGAGAAGATTAGGTGGAGACATTCACACTTCACACTCCAAAGCTTGGCTATTATTAGTTTGGCCAGTTTCACATCATTGTGAGCTTTCATGTATAAGCAACCATTTCTATAAGAACGTTTGGTAGCAAAATATAAGAATTTTTGCTGAGTATTCTCATTATGAGATATTTCGAGTTGAAGATCATGCTGCAGATTATAATAGCATTCCATACCAACAAAAAGGACTGGAATACGATTGTCCTTTTTAGAGGGCTACANAGGGATTGCTCTCTGTGTGAAAATGATGCCCCTCCAAACTAAAAGTCTGATAACTCCACTTCTGGTGAGTCAATTTAGAAGGGGTAAAAAGGAGATTGTTCTTAAAACTACAGGCTCTCGGAATAAACGTCTCTCATTCTCATCCAGTCGCCCCTTTAATCGGTGGATATCAAGAGTTAGTACTATTCTTGAAACCACTTTTTCTTTTTTTTTTACTTATGGCATTATAAAATCTAATTCCAGAGATATGCTTGTATGTGTATTTCAACAGTAATATGATAGTACTGCCAAAAGGATCCATTCATTCATCTAGGGCAATCTTTAATTCTAAAAACCCACTAGGTATTATTCAACACAGAGAATTTGATGCTTTTAGAAAACGGCTCACAATCATCTTTCATTTTGGTGATTAGATGGTTCTATGGAAGTATTTTTCACTCTTGTGGTCTATTTAATGAGACCATGAAGAGAGAGAGGGAGAGAGAGAAAGGAAAGGGGAGAGAGTGCACAAGACAGAGATTGAGAAACAGACAGAGAGAGAGTGAAAGTAAAAGTAATTCAAGTAAAGCTGGAGGTATAGAGAAATACATGAAGATGAAGATGTATTTTCCAAAACAATCGAAAAAAGGACAGAGTGATAGACAAAGTGTAAGAATCTGGTGAACACATGCAGCACTATTGTGAAAAGTAGACATATTCAAACTCAGAATCAAGAATGGTAAATGAGTAGGATGAGAAACAGAGATAGAGAGGCAGAATTACGGGCACACACACTTAACAGACTGAAAACAACAGAACAGAGAACAGGACAAAGAGTAAATAAAAAAATTGAGAGAAAAAATTAAACAATCATCTACAGAGGAATACTAAAAGCAGCAGCTATTAAAAACACATAGCTTAGAGCAGTGTAAATGAATACCAAAATAATGACATTTCAGGTTTTTAGAAAAGCTGTAAACTAGCACTGATATCTTGTTCTGAATCCAGCACATTTTCTTGATTTCATCAAATCATAATTGACAATTAAATTGACATGTGCTTAATAAGATACATACTTAAAAATAAATAACAAATTTACAATCCAAATGAGTGAAAATATGTAACATTGTAGTACTTTCTTTAAAAGCAAGGGCTAATTAGACACCTTACAAAATTGAAAAAAGAATGAGTTGTGGTAAAATATACTGATAGAAATGGGAGTATACTTGTATATCAGATTACAGCCACATATAAATGCAAAGCACCAACAAAGGGGGTGAATGTTGGGATAATTAATCAAACTGCAAAGGGACAATAATAGTCATTGTGAATGAAAAAGAAAAGAAAAGTTCATTTTGTAATATCACTACAGTAATATCAGTGAGGGGAAAAAATGATTTCAGACATACATGATTGTACAATGCTTGGTAGTACAGAGTGATATCAAAATGAATTTGAAATAATAATCAGCATTAACAAAATCAATTAGATAATATCGCATCTAAAATCAAAACTGTAAAATAAAGTCATTAAAAAATCCAATGATTGTCATATATGGAAAACACAAATAAAATTTTACTGCCTTTCAACACTAATAAAGAGTTGTCTAGAAAATGTCATCATGACATCGTGCATTTGGCAAAAAGTATCCCGAAGCAATTTCTTTGTTATGGAATATTCAAGCAATAAAACTAGGCCGGGGTAGTTAGTTAGTTCTCAGCCGTTGATTGCTGCAAAAATTTGCATGTGGAAGGAGTCTCATATAGACTACAAAATTGCGTCATAAAATTTTTACTTAATGAATATGCTAATTTTTGAATAAATACACATTTTTGCTCCAATCATTAATAGAGATAATATAAACGGATTGTTTGTATATTTGTAGATATTCCTTGTATCATTAAAAGTAGTTACACCTCTATTTTTCCCCTTTTGCTTTTAATGTTTTTTTTTAAGCTTAATTGATTGCAAATATTTCTTCAAGCATAATTGTGATGCATTAGCATACTCAACAAATAGATGAAAAAAAACCCCAATTTCCATAGAATCTGCAAACAAAATACTGTTTTTAGGCTTATGTGTATGTATAAAATCTGATATAGCATTGTATCTGAAGTCAGAATTCTTAGACTATGGTCTTAAAAATGAATGGTCTAAAAAGTTACGTAAAACTTTAGAATGAAATGTAAACAAGTGACTCACTCTGCAATGGTAAAATTAACTGAAAATCCAGCCTAGTTAAGATTTAAAAAAAAACAATTGTTTTCTTATAAATTTGGTAATGTGAGCACATACCTTCCTGTTTACTACCATTTATTATAATTCAGGGTACGAAATCAGCCATAAAATTGATGATAATAATGATAAAAGGGGCATAAATGTAGGAGAATACATATGTTTTAAGGAATACTATGAGCAAGAATAAACAGTATACCCTGTTATCAACCCTCCACTCTTTCTTTTCAAAATATTATGGCACAAATTATTTCAAGAACAAAATCAAACTGAATCTTTATATTATCAATGATAATTGGAAATTAGACATAAAGTACAATTCTTCGGCAAAGAGTCATTTGCCTGGATATTTACCACAATAAATGAGAAAAACAATCTTATCAACATATAAACAAATAAAAAGGCACAAGGTTGCAAAATAATGAACACACAAATAAGAACATAAAGAGCAAACAATGTTTTTTTTTTCACAATAGCCTTTCTTTAGTTCTTTTCATACTTGCTATCGATGCACAGGCAGCCTTGCCAAAAGAAATATATATATTTTATTATATCTATATATATATATTTACAACACAATTTCCCTTTACAAAAGGGCCTTAAACATTCCAATCATGTAAACATACAATGGCAATAGCAATAATTTAGGAGAAAAAAATTATCAATATAACGTAAATGTACCTTCATAAAAAGATACACAATAAATCTTAGAAGATTTAAGTTACTTGAGGAAAATTTCTCTGTTCTTCAAAATACATAGAGAACGAGTTGTTAGTACCGACTTTCATGTAGTAGACTGTATGGGACTGATAATCAAATCTAATCAGGTCTACACTTCGTTATACTCCATATACCCTTCAGCACAGCGGTTTGTTTCATCACTTACGATCAGTGACACTGCAGTAGTGTCATCAAACAAAGCTTACAGGTGTCAGGCTATTGAACTATGGCAATAGCTTGCTACCAATAAGATTTGTTTAAGTACATCATTACAGTGACACTGCATACTTTGGATTCAACACTAACACCCTGCATTGTCAGTTGATGAACATTACATACAACATATTACTGTCTTTTGTTCATGTTATTCACAGTTTTATTATAAGAAAAAGTATACATGGAGAACAAAATGTTCCTAAATTGTTAAATGGAATATTCTTATGAGAATTAGTACAGCATTCTAGAGTTGTAACTCCATTGGTAAATCTGATTAATCTTTCTTCATGGTTAGGTCAGGTTATATTTGTATTAACTTATCTCAAAGAGAGGATTATACCACAGATGTACCACACATGGACTGTCAGTGATCTTTATACCTTTGAAGTGGGGGTATATGAATTGATTTAACAGAGAAAACAGCTCTCATGTTATGCAATATTATGTAACAGATTTTTCACTTTGAGTCAAGATCTAGCAATGGTATTTCACATTCCTGATCTAAACCGTCTGTTTTTTCCCCTTTGGATGAGAAGTTCAAATCTGATGGTGAATCTCGCATTTCAAAGGAATAAGATCATTGGTGGTCCATATCAGTAAGTGCATGATAATAAGAAGTCAAACTCTTGTTATGGTTATTTAATCTAGCTGATATCTGTCAAGTAATCCCTGGGAAATTCCTAGCAATTTAGTGAGTTTGCAAAAAGGAACAATGATTACCGACTTCATGTTATATACCAACAATGGCCCAACACACACACAAAAATAGTACTATATATTAGTCTTTCCGTCACTAGAATATGGTTATGCGTTAAGTCCAACCCAAATGTAAGTATAATTCCCATTTGTAAATTCGACATAGAAGAAAACGGATCCTATTTCAATTTACCATTTTCATTGCTATTTAAAAAGCGTTGTGAATTGTGGCTACTGATAAAGAATTCACATGTTTCTGAGTTATGTAATATTGATATTCTGGCTGCTTGCTTTATATCAATTGTTACCACATCGTGGGGGAGAGAAGGCAGTAGCAATTTGGATTTCCGTCCATATGATAGTAGGAGAAAGAGAAAAACATCTTTCATATGCATTTTAGCATTTTAAAGCAACTGAAATAAATAGTCCCGTTCTCCCTACAGAAGATGGGATTGAACTTTCAGGTTTAATGTCGTTGGGATTAATTCATCAAAATTTGAAATCCAAATTACAATGCATATAAACAAAGAATGAAATTTGATTGAAGAGGCTTAATGAAGATGGAGTAAGCCGTTACTTTACATGCATCGTCTCCATTCTTTGCTCTTCTGGACCATTAATCATTCAACATTCACTGATAGATTCATAGAGGTGGGATTGTCCTTCTCAAAAAGACTCACTTTCTTCACCATCTTTACTACACGATTGTTCGTGGTGTATTTAAAAGACTTTTGAAATCTTTGTTCATGATGAAGGAGGGTGGATCTGAAGCCATCTCTACTCAATTTCTCTTCAGGTCTTTCAGACAAGCTAACGAGAAACTATGAGAGTTTGTGACGGTCCCGAAACACATTGTTAGACGCAGAGACACTGATCCGTGACCGTTCACACCGGCTGAATACTTTTCCCCACAGCAAACATATCACTGTAGCGCTTTATATCCTTGGTATCTAATACCACGCTATTCACGCCCGCCTTCGTGGGCAAATTGTCTTTAAACATGGCCGAGTCTCTGATTGAGTCTCTATTGCTGTTTTTCAAGTCTGTGTTTTTCGTCTTGACAGCTGTGGTTGTGATGGCGCTTGGCGCCTGACCTTTGACCCCAAAGGGTTTGACATTGACGTGATAGAGCAAGCGATGGCGTCGCTTTGTGACGAAGAGGAGGAGCAAGAGGACGATGCAGATTGCGAGAAGAACGACGAGGATTGACATGACGACAGGGTAGACAGGGAAGGGGTGACGCTTAGCAGCGATGGGGGTCTGAGTGTCATCTCCTGTCTGCTCTGATAGGTTGGAATCTTCTGCAAAGGAATGAACAAAGAGATGTTGATAACAAAAAAACACAGACTGTGATACCATATAATATACTGATATAATGTAATACAGTCATAACTCTTTATAACGAGGTCCTTGGGACCTAAGTAATTATCTCTTTATATCGAAACCTTATTATATCAGGGCCATAATACAATAAAATACAAAGAGATGGGACCAGGAAAAATTGCCTTGTTATAACGAGATCTCGTTAAATCGGTGATCTTTATAACGAGGTTGAACTGATTTACAAAATTGTGCATCTAAATAGGCCCCGTCTTTCCTCCTATGTGGATGTCTCATTTTTAGAAATTTCGAAATTATTGATAATACTAAACATTATGACATTCTACTTAATGTAGGCATGATTCCCTCAATCGTCAAATAAAAATAGTTAACATATGCTTCCTTTCTCATATATGAAAATAAATCCATCAGGATCATCAAAGACAAACATGCATATCACAGGGGAAGTTTGCAATTTGAAGAAGGTTCAATAATCTGAAAGAAGATACTAAAAACAAGAATTCAAATGGAAGGACGGATGGATGGTAGAACCAGAAACATAATATCTCTAGCACACAAGTTTTCCATGGTGGAGGCATAAAATAAATGATAATTTACCTTTATCCCTGTACGGCTTTTGTGTTTTAGGCTTATCAGGGCTTGGAGCTGGTTCTGTGGCATCAAAATCTGTAGTAAGGCAAGATAGAAAATAAAAAGAAATTCATAATAAATCACAACTGTAACACACTTACAATAAGTTGCCGAAACTCATGAAAAAAACTATGAAGAGGTCTGCAGGCCTTATATGTCAATATTTTTCATGCATAGCCACTTTTCTAAAAGCGTTAATTGTTATACTCCAGCATCAATAGGAAAAATAAAAGAGTGCGCTAAAAATTTAAGGTCATTGAGTAGGGCGTTAAGACCATTGGGTAAAAAATTAAAGGGCCAGCCTTTGATGGTCTTTGATTAATTTATGCTATGGGTCTGATATAAAAGGCAACTTCATAATGCTTCAAAACAAATCTCTGCATTATATATCATTTTATAGAAGAAAAAACAACAAATTCCTCTCTTTTTCAATAATATTTTAAGGTCACATAATACGTTCAATGATATTTTAAGGTCACGTAATACATTCAATGATATTTTTAGATAACATAACACGTTGAATACTACTAACAGGGAATGAACTTCATCTCATTGATATGTCTTTATAAATTTACAAATTTCAATCTGATAAAATAAACCAATTTGGCATGAATAACATGAGTTTCCCTTGTCCTCACCTTTCTTATCAGTGTGTGATGCCTTTGTTGGTCTTTTAGTTGGATGCACTATTAGGTCCTCGTCTACAAAGACAAAAAAGTACAAAGATAATTCGAACAGTTATATTATTCACTTCCTAAATAATATCAATGTAACACAACAAAATCATTTCTACAAGTATATTAATTGAATATTATCAGTGGCATATCCTTATGTTATTTCTTTTTATTAAAAAGGATTTCTAATTAGGTTTCTTGCTACTCTTGTGAATATCTCATTTCACAATATTATTTAGTTCTTCACTGAGAATATGGTGAATAATCTTTGGGATAAATAACCAACTGAGATAAAAAGGACAACAATCTAATTGAATGGAAGTTGGGAGAGAGAATAATATGGTGACAGAAATAGAGAAAGAAGAGATGGAGAGATGGGCAGACCATTGTAGATAAAATTGTTAACATAAAACAAAGTGTAAAACTTCATTTAATGGCATCATGATGCTTGGTAAATATTGATGGATAACACAGACATCCTGACTGAAAAATAACTCAAATTATTTACCCCAAACTTTCAAGGGCAGTCTGTGTAATCATCATATCTCTTAATGTAAATGCAGGTGTTTTCAGATAGACAAAGAATGCCATTAATCTCTAATAACTTGAACAAACAGGACTTGATACATAATCTAACTACCTTAATTTGGTGTTCTTTCCATCAAAATATCTGACAATTTAAGTCAACATCCTACTTTTTTTGTATTTCCCCTTTTGACTGTTTAAGCTGGTGTTCCTGATATAAGACTCTATTTTGTTTATATAGCAGAAAAGCCAGCGATATCTAATCATGTGATTTCATCGGAATACTACATTCTGGAAGCAGATGAGTCTTGTGTCACTGCTCAAGTATTTACTTATGGAATTGAGAAGGTAAATACTTCAAAATGATCTAGACCATTGTATAGTCTATTAGGTGCCAAGCACTAAATGTCAGACCTAATGTCTGTATTGGTTTAAGGGCAATTATGAATATTGTAAAATCAGCCATTTTTTAGAACCATGAAAAATAGCAAGTGTCAAGTGCTATCATTACATAAACATTCCTATCAACCACATAATTACATTTTGTAGTCAAAGTTATGTATTATTGTCTTCATCACACAAATGCGCAACTGTATATTTAGTGGAATTCCTAGTATATCAACATATTATAAAGATTGCACTGTCGCCTCCCTGCCCATGCTCCATAACAGATAACTCCTGGTATGTTTACCACTCTATCCTTTAATGGAATATAGAGAAAGAGCATGCTGCATAAGAATCAAGTTGGAATGTAAATTGACAATTGTGACAGTGTGAACAAGTCAGGTTGATATAAAAGGCAGCAAGTAAAATAAAAAAAAAACATGATTTTACTCAATTTTGCTGCAAAAATTGTATGAATTCAAATTAACTCCAGTTTAGGCACTTTCTCTAATCTTGCGTTAAATTTCATGCAAAAATGCTATCTGAGAATACGTGAATTGTCCAATTTGATATTTTGGGGATCATAAACGTACAACATCAGCCTTCGTGCTCCATATTTTCAACAAAAGTTGTAGATTTCCTATTTGCACGTCGGTTTTGCAAAACTATAATTCTTCTTATCAGGATATAATAGATATGTTGTTACCTTGACACACTGGGCAGCAGGTTCCTGGCACATGAACAAGATTCTCACAGCTCGTCTTTGGACAGTGTGAAATGGTGCAGGATACTCTGCTGCCCTCACAGACGCATGTTGTACAGTTATCCACTCTCCACGTCTCACCACTGACGTAGATGTCGCCTCCTGATTTACACACAAGTCTGGTGTCCGGATCTGAAGAAATATGAAAAAAAAACCAGGATATGATAATCTTCTTATCAATACATTCTATCCTATAAACATACATTATGATAATAACAAACAAATATCATAGAGGACAGATTGTTGGAAACCAAAACTAATGTACGGTAAATATACTTTGGGGAAATAAGAAGTGTGGCATAACAATCTGACTGATCATTCAGTGAATATAAACTTATTTTTCCATGAACACTTATTGCTGGATTTTTGACAGGGTTTATGTCTATCATATTTCAATGAAGTTAAAGGCGTAATGGGGATGAAAAGATGCTCAAGCATGTAAATGATCATATTGGGTATCCATTCATATACGTATGTAAGGTGATATGTGTGGATTAATTTCCTAAGTGGCAAAATAAATTGAGAGTTAATGACATTGATTTAAACTGACATCAAAATCACAACTAAGAAATAATCATAATGAATACATAGATTTAATAAAAACACCAACAGGATACTAATTCCACATGGGGCTGCTCATTATACCTATGTCTCTGAGATAGTTTCAAACATTAACCATCACTTACCAAGACACGTTGGACAGCACTGTCCCTTCTTGAGTAGTGGCTTGTCACAGTTGACTGGCGGACATGTTTGTGAGAAGCACATGGTCTGTCCTGCCGCACACTGGCAGCTAGTACAGCTATCTTCCTTCCAAGTAGCACCATGCTCAAAGGTGACACCATCNTTGTATTTCTGACCACTCAAGTCAGGAAAATACTTTAAAGTGGAAACAGGAAGAAAAGGCCTAAGAAATTAAGTTTTATGCCATTAGGGAATTTTGTTCTTCCCAAATACAATCTTTTTTAGTTCATCACATTTAGACCTAGCGTTTAGGAGAAAAACAATTTTGAAAATCCTGGTCAGATGTATTGAGAAACACGCAAGTCGTGAGGTAAATTGAACACACTCGGTGACGTCATGGAAAAAACATTGGTTGAGCGTGTAATAAACGACATACAATATACTATTGGGCAGGACGGCCGCGGGAGGGGATTCCTAAATCAAATAGCTCAGTGACAAGTAATACTGCATTATGTGGGCAATATGGAATTAGAAATGTAAAGAAATAACATCATACTACATATCACTGCCCTTTTTCTGAACACATTACCATTTTATTTGCACTAATAAAGTATTTTATGTGTATATGGGATGGTCGAATCGACTCAGGATAAGAGCATATGGGTGAATGTGTATTACGTACGTACGCGTGCAAATATACGGCAGTGCGAAGATTCTCAGTTTTGATTACTTCGACGCGTTTATCATCATTTTCGAGACTTGTTTATCAGTTTTTTCCGGGAGATTTCTCCCCAACGTAATTAAGTTTTCGTAAGAGAAAGCAGCAATAACTTGGAGTATTATTTTTACCGTATTTGTATCGCCTTTGTTAGTTTTCTTAATCATTTATGACTTTTAAATCAGTTGTGACTTGTACATTTATCGGTGAAATTATCGTTTTGTTGTGGACCGTGGGTGTGAAGAGCAGTGTTAACGGACTGTTGTGCGATGGAGCCCCCGCCTGACTGGGGGAGCGAGACGCCGACCGATACATTGCGCTGTATTTTCCCAAGAACTTTACAGAGTATCGGCTGAAACATCTGACTTGGAAGAGGAAAAATGCATGATTATACCGTTATTAAGCCCGTCCCGTCATGAAATAACATTTAAATAATTGTCTCTTTCTGAAAAATCACGCAAGTTACACAAATCTCACATACGTGATGGCAATTAAGCGAATGAATGTGGATCGCACAGTACGAATGTGTTTGGAAATCTGGTCATCATACCGTCATCGTTTAGTGGGTAAATTACAACGTTTTTGTCGGAATTCATCTAAAATTTTGTGCCCATAAATGCTTTATGATGTAACAATCAATATTTTGTGAAGACATTTAAAAGTTTTGCAGAAAATTTCAAGCAATATAAAGTAAAGCTGTACTTTACGTACTGCGGCATTGATCTCTCCATATCTCGTCCATTGAAGGGAGCAGACGACGCTCGCAATGTGTTTTTTCCGTGACGTCACACGGATACTCGAGAAAAGTGCAAGGGATTGCTCTCTGTGTGAAAATGATGCCCCTCCAAACTAAAAGTCTGATAACTCCACTTCTGGTGAGTCAATTTAGAAGGGGTAAAAAGGAGATTGTTCTTAAAACTACAGGCTTTCGGAATAAACGTCTCTCATTCTCATCCAGTCGCCCCTTTAATCGGTGGATATCAAGAGTTAGTACTATTCTTGAAACCACTTTTTCTTTTTTTTTTACTTATGGCATTATAAAATCTAATTCCAGAGATATGCTTGTATGTGTATTTCAACAGTAATATGAGAGTACTGCCAAAAGGATCCATTCATTCATCTAGGGCAATCTTTAATTCTAAAAACCCACTAGGTATTATTCAACACAGAGAATTTGATGCTTTTAGAAAACGGCTCACAATCATCTTTCATTTTGGTGATTAGATGGTTCTATGGAAGTATTTTTCACTCTTGTGGTCTATTTAATGAGACCATGAAGAGAGAGAGGGAGAGAGAGAAAGGAAAGGGGAGAGAGTGCACAAGACAGAGATTGAGAAACAGACAGAGAGAGAGTGAAAGTAAAAGTAATTCAAGTAAAGCTGGAGGTATAGAGAAATACATGAAGATGAAGATGGATTTTCCAAAACAATCGAAAAAAGGACAGAGTGATAGACAAAGTGTAAGAATCTGGTGAACACATGCAGCACTATTGTGAAAAGTAGACATATTCAAACTCAGAATCAAGAATGGTAAATGAGTAGGATGAGAAACAGAGATAGAGAGGCAGAATTACGGGCACACACACTTAACAGACTGAAAACAACAGAACAGAGAACAGGACAAAGAGTAAATAAAAAAATTGAGAGAAAAAATTAAACAATCATCTACAGAGGAATACTAAAAGCAGCAGCTATTAAAAACACATAGCTTAGAGCAGTGTAAATGAATACCAAAATAATGACATTTCAGGTTTTTAGAAAAGCTGTAAACTAGCACTGATATCTTGTTCTGAATCCAGCACATTTTCTTGATTTCATCAAATCATAATTGACAATTAAATTGACATGTGCTTAATAAGATACATACTTAAAAATAAATAACAAATTTACAATCCAAATGAGTGAAAATATGTAACATTGTAGTACTTTCTTTAAAAGCAAGGGCTAATTAGACACCTTACAAAATTGAAAAAAGAATGAGTTGTGGTAAAATATACTGATAGAAATGGGAGTATACTTGTATATCAGATTACAGCCACATATAAATGCAAAGCACCAACAAAGGGGGTGAATGTTGGGATAATTAATCAAACTGCAAAGGGACAATAATAGTCATTGTGAATGAAAAAGAAAAGAAAAGTTCATTTTGTAATATCACTACAGTAATATCAGTGAGGGGAAAAAATGATTTCAGACATACATGATTGTACAATGCTTGGTAGTACAGAGTGATATCAAAATGAATTTGAAATAATAATCAGCATTAACAAAATCAATTAGATAATATCGCATCTAAAATCAAAACTGTAAAATAAAGTCATTAAAAAATCCAATGATTGTCATATATGGAAAACACAAATAAAATTTTACTGCCTTTCAACACTAATAAAGAGTTGTCTAGAAAATGTCATCATGACATCGTGCATTTGGCAAAAAGTATCCCGAAGCAATTTCTTTGTTATGGAATATTCAAGCAATAAAACTAGGCCGGGGTAGTTAGTTAGTTCTCAGCCGTTGATTGCTGCAAAAATTTGCATGTGGAAGGAGTCTCATATAGACTACAAAATTGCGTCATAAAATTTTTACTTAATGAATATGCTAATTTTTGAATAAATACACATTTTTGCTCCAATCATTAATAGAGATAATATAAACGGATTGTTTGTATATTTGTAGATATTCCTTGTATCATTAAAAGTAGTTACACCTCTATTTTTCCCCTTTTGCTTTTAATGTTTTTTTTTAAGCTTAATTGATTGCAAATATTTCTTCAAGCATAATTGTGATGCATTAGCATACTCAACAAATAGATGAAAAAAAACCCCAATTTCCATAGAATCTGCAAACAAAATACTGTTTTTAGGCTTATGTGTGTGTATAAAATCTGATATAGCATTGTATCTGAAGTCAGAATTCTTAGACTATGGTCTTAAAAATGAATGGTCTAAAAAGTTACGTAAAACTTTAGAATGAAATGTAAACAAGTGACTCACTCTGGAATGGTAAAATTAACTGAAAATCCAGCCTAGTTAAGATTAAAAAAAAAACAATTGTTTTCTTATAAATTTGGTAATGTGAGCACATACCTTCCTGTTTACTACCATTTATTATAATTCAGGGTACGAAATCAGCCATAAAATTGATGATAATAATGATAAAAGGGGCATAAATGTAGGAGAATACATATGTTTTAAGGAATACTATGAGCAAGAATAAACAGTATACCCTGTTATCAACCCTCCACTCTTTCTTTTCAAAATATTATGGCACAAATTATTTCAAGAACAAAATCAAACTGAATCTTTATATTATCAATGATAATTGGAAATTAGACATAAAGTACAATTCTTCGGCAAAGAGTCATTTGCCTGGATATTTACCACAATAAATGAGAAAAACAATCTTATCAACATATAAACAAATAAAAAGGCACAAGGTTGCAAAATAATGAACACACAAATAAGAACATAAAGAGCAAACAATGTTTTTTTTTTCACAATAGCCTTTCTTTAGTTCTTTTCATACTTGCTATCGATGCACAGGCAGCCTTGCCAAAAGAAATATATATATTTTATTATATCTATATATATATATTTACAACACAATTTCCCTTTACAAAAGGGCCTTAAACATTCCAATCATGTAAACATACAATGGCAATAGCAATAATTTAGGAGAAAAAAATTATCAATATAACGTAAATGTACCTTCATAATAAGATACACAATAAAGATTTAAGTTACTTGAGGAAAATTTCTCTGTTCTTCAAAATACATAGAGAACGAGTTGTTAGTACCGACTTTCATGTAGTAGACTGTAGGGGACTGATAATCAAATCTAATCAGGTCTACACTTCGTTATACTCCATATACCCTTCAGCACAGCGGTTTGTTTCATCACTTACGATCAGTGACACTGCAGTAGTGTCATCAAACAAAGCTTACAGGTGTCAGGCTATTGAACTATGGCAATAGCTTGCTACCAATAAGATTTGTTTAAGGACATCATTACAGTGACACTGCATACTTTGGATTCAACACTAACACCCTGCATTGTCAGTTGATGAACATTACATACAACATATTACTGTCTTTTGTTCATGTTATTCACAGTTTTATTATAAGAAAAAGTATACATGGAGAACAAAATGTTCCTAAATTGTTAAATGGAATATTCTTATGAGAATTAGTACAGTATTCTAGAGTTGTAACTCCATTGGTAAATCAGATTAATCTTTCTTCATGGTTAGGTCAGGTTATATTTGTATTAACTTATCTCAAAGAGAGGATTATACCACAGATGTACTACACATGGACTGTCAGTGATCTTTATACCTTTGAAGTGGGGGTATATGAATTGATTTAACAGAGAAAACAGCTCTCATGTTATGCAATATTATGTAACAGATTTTTCACTTTGAGTCAAGATCTAGCAATGGTATTTCACATTCCTGATCTAAACCGTCTGTTTTTTCCCCTTTGGATGAGAAGTTCAAATCTGATGGTGAATCTCGCATTTCAAAGGAATAAGATCATTGGTGGTCCATATCAGTAAGTGCATGATAATAAGAAGTCAAACTCTTGTTATGGTTATTTAATCTAGCTGATATCTGTCAAGTAATCCCTGGGAAATTCCTAGCAATTTAGTGAGTTTGCAAAAAGGAACAATGATTACCGACTTCATGTTATATACCAACAATGGCCCAACACACACACAAAAATAGTACTATATATTAGTCTTTCCATCACTAGAATATGGTTATGCGTCAAATCCAACCCAAATGTAAGTATAATTCCCATTTCTAAATTCGACAAAGAAGAAAATGGATCCTATTTCAATTTACCATTTTCATTGCTATTTAAAAAGCGTTGTGAATTGTGGCTACTGATAAAGAATTCACATGTTTCTGAGTTATGTAATATTGATATTCTGGCTGCTTGCTTTATATCAATTGCTACCACATCGTGGGGGAGAGAAGGCAGTGTAGCAATTTGGATTTCCGTCCATATGATAGGAGAAAGAGAAAAACATCTTTCATATGCATTTTAGCATTTTAAAGCAACTGAAATAAATAGTCCCGTTCTCCCTACAGAAGATGGGATTGAACTTTCAGGTTTAATGTCGTTGGGATTAATTCATCAAAATTTGAAATCCAAATTACAATGCATATAAACAAAGAATGAAATTTGATTGAAGAGGCTTAATGAAGATGCAGTAAGCCATTACTTTACATGCATCGTCTCCATTCTTTGCTCTTCTGGACCATTAATCATTCAACATTCATTGATGGATTCATAGAGGTGGGATTGTCCTTCTCAAAAAGACTCACTTTCTTCACCATCGTTACTACACGATTGTTCGTGGTGTATTTAAAAGACTTTTGAAATCTTTGTTCATGATGAAGGAGGGTGGATCTGAAGCCATCTCTACTCAATTTCTCTTCAGGTCTTTCAGACAAGCTAACGAGAAACTATGAGAGTTTGTGGCGGTCCCGAAACACATTGTTAGACGCAGAGACACTGATCCGTGACCGTTCACACCGGCTGAATACTTTTCCCCACAGCAAACATATCACTGTAGCGCTTTATATCCTTGGTATCTAATACCACGCTATTCACGCCCGCCTTCGTGGGCAAATTGTCTTTAAACATGGCCGAGTCTCTGATTGAGTCTCTATTGCTGTTTTTCAAGTCTGTGTTTTTCGTCTTGACAGCTGTGGTTGTGATGGCGCTTGGCGCCTGACCTTTGACCCCAAAGGGTTTGACATTGACGTGATAGAGCAAGCGATGGCGGCGCTTTGTGACGAAGAGGAGGAGCAAGAGGACGATGCAGATTGCGAGAAGAACAACGAGGATTGACATGACGACAGGGTAGACAGGGAAGGGGTGACGCTTAGCAGCGATGGGGGTCTGAGTGTCATCTCCTGTCTGCTCTGATAGGTTGGAATCTTCTGCAAAGGAATGAACAAAGAGATGTTGATAACAAAAAAACACAGACTGTGATACCATATAATATACTGATATAATGTAATACAGTCATAACTCTTTATAACGAGGTCCTTGGGACCTAAGTAATTATCTCTTTATATCGAAACCTTATTATATCAGGGCCATAATACAATAAAATACAAAGAGATGGGACCAGGAAAAATTGCCTTGTTATAACGAGATCTCGTTAAATCGGTGATCTTTATAACGAGGTTGAACTGATTTACAAAATTGTGCATCTAAATAGGCCCCGTCTTTCCTCCTATGTGGATGTCTCATTTTTAGAAATTTCGAAATTATTGATAATACTAAACATTATGACATTCTACTTAATGTAGGCATGATTCCCTCAATCGTCAAATAAAAATAGTTAACATATGCTTCCTTTCTCATATATGAAAATAAATCCATCAGGATCATCAAAGACAAACATGCATATCACAGGGGAAGTTTGCAATTTGAAGAAGGTTCAATAATCTGAAAGAAGATACTAAAAACAAGAATTCAAATGGAAGGACGGATGGATGGTAGAACCAGAAACATAACATCTCTAGCACGCAAGTTTTCCATGGTGGGGGCATAAAATAAATGATAATTTACCTTTATCCCTATATGGCTTTTGTGTTTTAGGCTTATCAGGGCTTGGAGCTGGTTCTGTGGCATCAAAATCTGTAGTAAGGCAAGATAGAAAATAAAAAGAAATTCATAATAAATCACAACTGTAACACACTTACAATAAGTTGCCGAAACTCATGAAAAAAACTATGAAGAGGTCTGCAGGCCTTATATGTCAATATTTTTCATGCATAGCCACTTTTCTAAAAGCGTTAATTGTTATACTCCAGCATCAATAGGAAAAATAAAAGAGTGCGCTAAAAATTTAAGGTCATTGAGTAGGGCGTTAAGACCATTGGGTAAAAAATTAAAGGGCCAGCCTTTGATGGTCTTTGATTAATTTATGCTATGGGTCTGATATAAAAGGCAACTTCATAATGCTTCAAAACAAATCTCTGCATTATATATCATTTTATAGAAGAAAAAACAACAAATTCCTCTCTTTTTCAATAATATTTTAAGGTCACATAATACGTTCAATGATATTTTAAGGTCACGTAATACATTCAATGATATTTTTAGATAACATAACACGTTGAATACTACTAACAGGGAATGAACTTCATCTCATTGATATGTCTTTATAAATTTACAAATTTCAATCTGATAAAATAAACCAATTTGGCATGAATAACATGAGTTTCCCTTGTCCTCACCTTTCTTATCAGTGTGTGATGCCTTTGTTGGTCTTTTAGTTGGATGCACTATTAGGTCCTCGTCTACAAAGACAAAAAAGTACAAAGATAATTCGAACAGTTATATTATTCACTTCCTAAATAATATCAATGTAACACAACAAAATCATTTCTACAAGTATATTAATTGAATATTATCAGTGGCATATCCTTATGTTATTTCTTTTTATTAAAAAGGATTTCTAATTAGGTTTCTTGCTACTCTTGTGAATATCTCATTTCACAATATTATTTAGTTCTTCACTGAGAATATGGTGAATAATCTTTGGGATAAATAACCAACTGAGATAAAAAGGACAACAATCTAATTGAATGGAAGTTGGGAGAGAGAATAATATGGTGACAGAAATAGAGAAAGAAGAGATGGAGAGATGGGCAGACCATTGTAGATAAAATTGTTAACATAAAACAAAGTGTAAAACTTCATTTAATGGCATCATGATGCTTGGTAAATATTGATGGATAACACAGACATCCTGACTGAAAAATAACTCAACTTATTTACCCCAAACTTCAAGGGCAGTCTGTGTTATCATCATATCTCTTAATGTAAATGCAGGTGTTTTCAGATAGACAAAGAATGCCATTAATCTCTAATAACTTGAACAAACAGGACTTGATACATAATCTAACTACCTTAATTTGGTGTTCTTTCCATCAAAATATCTGACAATTTAAGTCAACATCCTACTTTAATGTATTTCCCCTTTTGACTGTTTAAGCTGGTGTTCCTGATATAAGACTCTATTTTGTTTATATAGCAGAAAAGTCAGCGATATCTAATCATGTGATTTCATCGGAATACTACATTCTGGAAGCAGATGAGTCTTGTGTCACTGCTCAAGTATTTACTTATGGAATTGAGAAGGTAAATACTTCAAAATGATCTAGACCATTGTATAGTCTATTAGGTGCCAAGCACTAAATGTCAGACTTAATGTCTGTATTGGTTTAGGGGCAATTATGAGTATTGTAAACTCAGCCATTTTTTAGAACCATGAAAAATAGCAAGTGTCAAGTGCTATCATTACATAAACATTCCTATCAACCACATAATTACATTTTGTAGTCAAAGTTATGTATTATTGTCTTCATCACACAAATGCACAACTGTATTTTTAGTGGAATTTGTAGCTTCTTTATGGAAACGGACACAAATACTAGTATATCAACATAAAAAGATTGCACTGCCGCCTTCCTGCCCATGTCCCATAATTGCAAGTTAACTCTACGAATGTTTACCCCTCTATCCTTTAACGGAATATAGACAAAGAGCATGTTGAATAAGAATCAAGTTAGAGTGTAAATTTATGTGACAGTGACAATTGTGACAGTGTGAACAAGTCAGGTTGATATAAAAGGCAGCAAGTAAAATTTAAAAAAACCATGATTTTACTAAATTTTGCTGCAAAAATTGTATGAATTCAAATTAACTCCAGTTTAGGCACTTTCTCTAATCATGCGTTAAATTTCATGCAAGAATGCTATATTGTGAGAAGACGTGAATTGACCAATTTGATATTTTTGGGATCATAAATGTACAACATCAGCCTTCATGCTCCATGTTAACAACAAAAATTGTAGATTTCACAAAACTACAATTCTTGTTATTAGGATATAATAGATATGTTGTTACCTTGACACACTGGGCAGCAGGTTCCTGGCACATGAACAAGATTCTCACAGCTCGTCTTTGGACAGTGTGAAATGGTGCAGGATACTCTGCTGCCCTCACAGACGCACGTTGTACAGTTATCCACTCTCCACGTCTCACCACTGACGTAGATGTCGCCTCCTGATTTACACACAAGTCTGGTGTCTGGATCTGAAGGAATATGAAGAAAACAGGAGATGACGGCCTTATTACCGATACATTCCATCCTACAAATATACATTATGATTACAAATTTGCAAGTATATTCTGAAAAAAATCTACTCTCAAAACACTTTTATACATTGCAGATAAATGTTTGAGAAATAAATATCATAGAAGACAGATTGTTTGAAACCAAAACTAATGTAAAGTTACTTTGGGGAAACAAGAAGTGTGACATATCAATCTGACTGATGATTCAGTGAATATAAACTTATTTTTCCATTAACGCTAATTATAATGCAGAAGTTTTTACAGGGTATATGTCTATCATATTTCACTGAAGTCAAAGGCGTAATGGGGATGGCAATATGCTCAAGCATCTCAGTGAGCATATCGGGTATCCATTCATATATGTGTGTAGGGTGACAAGTGCGGATCAATTTTCTAAATGCCAAAGAAAATTAAGAGTAATGACATTGATTTAAACTGACATCAAAATCACAACAGAGAAATAATCATGATGAATACATAGATTAAATAAAAACCCCAACAAGATACTAATTCCACATGATACTGCTCATTATACATATATGATTCTGGAGGAAGTTTCAACCATTATTCATCACTCACCAAGACACGTTGGACAGCACTGTCCCTTCTTGAGTAGTGGCTTGTCACAGTTGACTGGCGGACATGTTTGTGAGAAGCACATGGTCTGCCCTGCAGCACACTGGCAGCTAGTACAGCTATCTTCCTTCCAAGTAGCACCATGCTCAAAGGTGACACCATCAGGTAGCATACAGGAATCTTCATGTGTGGGGTCACTGATTGGCAGCTCAGGCAGTACTGTAGTGAGGGAGATGAGAATGGAATGGGTTAGAAACAGGGTTCTATGACATTTGTTCCTGTTGAAACAGTGCACTGTTATTCAATTACGTTATGTTATATAAGGCCAGTAAGTTGAACAAATGATAAATTGGAGTGGTTACCTTGAATAAACAAAATATATTGCTATCATCTTCATTATTGTTTGTTCTATAAACAACAGGGCCCCTATGATATCAGCTCAAGTTGGAATCGGTATCATAGAATATCTACATATCAAAGCCAATCCCACAACCTACTCTCCAACCTAACCAAAATGAATTTTGGGATAACGACAGGATCAAATACCATACAATTCTTAACTGGAAAAAATAATCATTAAGCACAAACTATACTCCAGGGACCTGGTACAATTTTCAGGTCTCATTAAGATAAAATACCAACTTTAGTTTGAAACAATTGTTCAGAATCATTGTTATTTCTGTATTAAATATTATACTTAGGTGTGAAAAATATGACACAGCTTTTCTGTACAGATAATCCACTTGCTATGTTAGCTTGTATGGATAACATAAGTATGTTTATTCATTTTACTGTTATTTTAGAAGTTTTATGTAAGATTTGACACTTGTACATACATGTTGATTTTTAAATTGCATGGTTAGTACCGCAAATAAATGAAGAAAATGATTGGGTGAATGAATTACAGGAAAAAAACTAACCCTCAATACATTCCGCACAGCAGCGAGACTCCTTGAAGACAGGGTTGACACATGGCAGTGGCGGACAAACCTCTGCTGAGCATAGCACCTGACCAGCATGACACATACATGAGGTACACCGACCTAGCAGCCAAGTCTCTCCCTCGATATAGTACCGACCACTGGCTGACTGGCAGACCTGTGTCAGCACTGCAGGCTGGTGGGTAACACCAGAATCTGTTTCACATAAAAACAAAATAAAATTGGAAGATGAATTTCTAATTTAATGGATGTATCTTCTGTCTGAATATGTGTTTCTGGTTGAATATTAGTTAGTTGTGTCTCACATATTAAGTGCAAAGTTGTACACAACTATAATCAAAAGCCATCAGTTAAACAAAAAGGATGACATTCATAGATTTGATTTCTGATTAAATGGCAACATATTTGACAACAAAATGAAGGGTGACTATTTCAAAACAATATAGCTATATATTAAGAACATATCATAATATTCAATTAAAATGCTTACAGTCCTCAATACAATCATGCAATAATCCTATCCTCCATTTCCAAATATGCCATTAGGAAGATTTATGAAGGGACAAGTTCCAAGAATCGACATGGGCTAAAGGCTATCTGGACATGACCACCAGAAAGCGCTTTTCTATTAAAAGGCATAAAATTGAAATTTGGGGACCTACCTGGACACGTTGGACAGCAGTGGCCCGGTCTGATGACTGGCTTACTACAGGCTGGTACCTGGCATGTGATTAGACTACACATCTCTTGACCATTACTACAGTAACACTGTCGGCAGCCATCATGCCAGCTTTCACCATCATCATGGACCAGTCCATCCATGGTCTGACAGGAACCTTCAGATACAATGGGAAGCTTGGGATCTACTCCTCCAGAAGCTGAGGTAGAGAATGGAGAAGAAGAGATAAAAGAAAATGATTATTCATTTGCTATGCTTACAATTAATAAATCAGTCAAAATTTAACCTTTATGTTGCTGAGTTGCAATTTGTTTCGATTACAATTCGTTTTTACAAAATTGAGTTCATAAATATATTATGGTATGAATTTTCATTTTCATTTTTGTTTTCAAAAGACTAAACGATAATCTATTTGTTCACTGTATTACAATCATAAATACATTATGGTATGAATTTTTCTGGGTTTTTTTTGCCAAATGTTTTTTTTATTATGTAACCAAGTGGGATATAAACGCACAATATGCTAGACTGCAATCTTCCTCTGTAGACCTTCAGAAACAGATCTATCTATTTCAGTATTGTGTTCTTACCCTTGAATAATCATTGAAAATATTTGGTGTTTCCATTCTTCATAATATTAAGGATACCCCTGTGAAGAATCTTGTCAATTAGTTCTGTAACTATATAAATATGCGCAAAGTAAAATCAACAAGATGGATAGATTTTTGGACAAAATTAACCTTCAATCTTCTAATATATATGAAATGCTTTTGAAAGTCTAAAAGAACAAGACTGGGATAACTAATAGACATTTTTCGATGCACCTCATTTACAATCTCTGAAATATTCCAATCCATCAGGAACGAGTATACTGAACTTGTCCACCTCTATTCATTGGAGACACGTCATATTAATTCTCACACTGTCACGAGATCTTGAGCTGAGCCTATCCCAGAAACTTTTAATCAAATACAGACAATGTGCCATTTCTCACTGAAGCAGATATATTTCTCCAGTCCTATTAATCTGGCTCTAAACGTCTTATAGCAAATACAAATATGGTAATACAAACATTACTTGAGGAAATTACATGAGGAAATGCAAAAAGACCACTACATTCAAATCTCAAACCTTCTCAGACCTTCTTCAGGTTCATTTCGAGCAAATGGAAAATAAAACCACAAATGCAGAAAGTTCAATGATATACTGATGCAAATATGGGAATCCTTGATACCATAAATCATGACCATTCCATACGCAAAGACATTGCAATCACTGTTGAGCGACAATGGTATAAGCCCATCACTTGCACATCTATGATTATTGCGGTGAATAGATATGACTGAAAGCAATCATGTGGTCTAGAGACATACCAAGTGTCTGTGGTTCTTGCGGTTAGCCAACCAAAAGCCTATCAGACCAACAGGTTAAGAGCCCTGTCCAAACACTTCTATAGGTAAGATCCTAAATCTTAAGCCTCTCGAAGCGAGCTATCCATAACGATGAAATCCATATCAAGCGCTCTTATTGCATTTCATTTCTAAACTTGAAGGAGTAATCGGCAATAAATCAAATCTCAAATAGTCTGGGTATATATTGCTGTCACTTCAACTAACCGCATTTGATTGCTGGCGAGTGGTAGTTTTGTTTATGTGTTTGCTTTTTGTTTGTGTGCTTCTTTCTTCTATGTTATATTACATCTGTTTGTACAGTAGGTTTTCTTAATTCAATTTACTTTTTACCATAGCATACCAAAGGAATTTTTCTTGATTGTGATATTACAATACTAAACCTACTTTACCTATAACATGGTTGCTCTTTTGTAACTAATAAAAGAGATATACAAATGAATCATACAATAGCGACTACCGGTACTAGTAACTCATTTGTAATGGGGATGAATATAAACCAAGAATTTATAGTTTGAAGCAGCACATTACAAGCTTTTAGCAGTAAAATACTTATGGTCTACTGGGCTCAAACCTTGTATCAAATAACAGAAATCATTGAATAGATGCAGTAGTATAAGTCATACTTTTTCATTTTCAGAGACAACACTTATGCATTAACTGAATTTCCTCACAATTTAATCGGAAGAATACTAGATTCTGGTTTGGTGTCCTTTTAGACAATTTTGTTAGGAAAAAATTAGAAATTAAAATGGCTGCCCTACCCTGGCATTTGCAAATCTCACATCCTCTATCGTTGACCTCAAAGCCATGTGTACAGAGCTTCTTGCAGTCTGCGAGAGGGGGACACTTTCTACATTTGCACTTGAGGCATCCATGACGTCCCATCTGATAGCCGTAGAGACACGACTTGGTACAGGAGTCCATGGGCTTGCACTGCTGGCAGCGGCAAGTGTCACAACCGTTCTCGTCTTGCCGTAAACCAAAGGGACACTTCCTAGTGCACTCCGACATGTCTTCGCACACACTGACCTCTGTAGGGACAGAGGGATAGAGAACCTTACGTCAATACAGGTTCGTGTCATTTTGATTTTGAGTGGATTAAAATGTAGGAATTAAATTAAGTTGGTTTATTTCTAAACAACTCATGATTGGCTAAACTTAGGGTTCCTATAACTAAAAACCTGAGAACTTAGGCCACTGCACTTTGGACCTCATCAAAATGACTCTAGACATTTTGACCCACAGACATGACTCTTTGTGCACTAGACAAATACATATAATTGTTTCATATGTACTCACCTGGCAAGCAGTCGCAAAGAGAGCAGCCGTTTTTGTCTGTCACATAGCCATTACTGCAACTCTCCACACAGTCTATTAGTGGGCACACAATCTCTATATGTTGTGTGCTTGCTGTTGATGTCGTTGGTCTTTTTGTTGTCTCTGAAACTGATGTTGCTGTTGTTAATTCTGTTTTTGATGTAGTTTGTACTGGCTCTGTTGAAATAAAAAAAAGGAATCGGCATATCAAGATACAAGTTAGAATAATTATACATCTAATATTTGTTTGAGGGGGTTCAAAATACAACTTCAAAAGAAAGTTTTTTTCAGTGGCAAATGCAAATACAATCAAATACTGTTTTAAAAATCAATTAAACGGGAGTTACATTCAAAGAAATGACAAAGAATCTACACAACAGTACTTCACTGTGTAACCTACATTCATTTCATTATTGTTATTGACTATTAGTATAGTTCTATAAGAGTACACTGACCTGTAATTTCCCATCGCCATGGCAATTTATATTGTAGAAATGGAATAATAACAGGAATATTTTGGATATTTATCTTATTATCCCTCCCATGGCACCTTGGGTGCTTAAAGATGATTACAGAACACCTACTCTCTGGATCACCGTTCTTATGACCATTAGAAACCTGTGTAAACATCTTCCCCACCCCCACACTATATGATCACCCATGAGACAAACTGCAGTCCTGCTCTGTGTTATCGTCAGTCAAAGACCCCACCCACCCCCATAAATGAAAACATCAGTCAACCCACACTTTTTGAACTTTTTTTTTCACCAAAATTGACAAATTAAAGTAGAATTTTTAATAAACATGTGAAATGTTACCTGAAAAAGATATTTTCAGATGCAATGTGGCTTTTCATACCTTTTAAGACATATTTTCCTCATGAATCGTTACAATTGTGATCGTAAAAATGAAAACTATTTTTTTTTT
>BQKZ01000542.1:14229-26440 GCA_036244855.1 Temnopleurus reevesii | reverse complement strand
GGGTGGGCCGAAGGAAGAGCGACAGTTGCTCCAAAGTGGAAAGATCATACACATACAGATAATACATTACTAGAAAAATATCTGTCAGAGAAGATAGAGAGGGCATATTGAATATAGAAAATCCATCCCACTCCTGACGCAGCTTTAGTGTGAACTTACCTGAGAGACATTGACACATTGGGCAGTTGTTTTCATCGGTGTCGAAACCATGTGGACAGAGCAGTGTGCAGTTAGAGGCGGGAGGTGGGCAGTCGATGGGATGCATAGTGATGAAGTTTGTGACAGCTGCAGGGAAGACTAGGCATTGAGTGGTATAAATATAGGTGCTTATTACGACCATCACCTGTTCAGCTAATCTAAGAATAGGGTATAAGCTGAAGTACAAGCTATTGTATGATATTATTAGACCAACTTCACTATATCCTGACTGAAATGCCTAGATGTATTTTAATTATTTATGAACAAGGTATGAATATGACATTGTAAATTAAAGTCATAATAATTGCTTCACTTGTTAAATGGTTAAATTATAGTCCATACCAATCATATATCAGATTGTCAACCATTCCAGAATATTCAAGAGTTGTTTCTTTAAGGGGGAGGGGGTTCTTATTTATTTCTAAATCAAATGACTGATATTAAGGTTTTGTATCATAAGAAGGCCTTTGGTTCAGGTCTTTGTAACTTAATTTCTTATCTAGAGAGTACTCTATAACAGATGGCATATCTGGCATATTTGTACATATTTGCATAAGTATCTTGTCATTGAAAGGTACAGTAAATCTTTCATCGCCCATGTATGATCTACAATGATGAATTATTTTTTGAGAACACAACTTATTAGGTGAGAAATGTAGAATTGAGCCACTTACTATCACAGACTGGACAGCAGATCCCTGGTACATATTTGGGATTGAAGCACCGGACTACGCAGCTTGATGTCATGCACGCAGACTGACCATCCACACACTCACACATAGTGCAGTCATCCTCGTCCCATTTCTCCCCGTGTCTCTTCATACCCTGGTTGGTTAGACAGAGCTCCTTCTCATTTGGATTACAGTCCTGCTGCATGACACAGTGAGCCCAGCCGCTCTCACACCAACACGCCTTGCATCGACCAGCTGTCCAAGACTCCCCATCAAAGTATATGGTGTCTTGGTAGGTGCAGCCCAACGTCACAACACCTGAGAATGAAGCACATTACAGATATCATCCTGGTGCTTCTTGAGTTGTATAACTTTATATGTTTTGTACAGTGTACATGCTTATCCAGTATTCGAAAACTCTGACAAACCACATTACCCGGCTGCCAGAATATTTCATGTTAATCATTATTGAATTGTATTTGGTAAATCAAAATGTAAGTGGCTTGAGCACCCACTGGGTGAATATGTCAGTGCAAACAAATGTCTATATTACTATCATCATTACACTCTCAGAACTCCAAATAATTTTGATACCTTCATTTTGTGAACTAAAGTCATGGTCATAATGATGGACTTTTACCAACTTCAGTTTATTAGCTTCATTCATTTTGGTGGTGTGAGTGTTCCTCATACAAACTTGAAATATATACCTGACATTACTCCAGTTAAAAGTTCATATTCCTGACTGACTTGTAACACAGTGTTTAATAAACGTCAATGGAGAATTTGCACAAATGTACAAATCTGATCCTACGTACACAAGCTTTATACGTGACCGAGAAACAGCCAAAGACGGACATGCTTAGCCTACATGATCGACTTACACGGCACTTTTACCACATTGTATTTGTTCACCTTTCTATGCATTCCAGTGTGTTACAATTCTAGATTTCAATTTCATTCGCAGGTGTACATAATGACATTTCCCTTGGCAATTTCTCACAAAGCCTACTTTTTTTGCACAAATTTGTAATCGGTTTAAAGTGATGTTCCAGTTTCATGGTTTAGATTAGACCGTTGAAGTGCACAAGACAGCTTGGATATGATGTAAAGTGACATATTATGTCAGCGAAAATATTAACCCCTCCACTCATTGGAAGCGGAAAGACAGGTCATGTCAAATAATTGAAAACATTGTATACTTCTACAAAGACATTTTGTTTTATGTTAATGAATACAAGACAATATCAAATATTTGTTTCTGACATCGATATGATATAATATTCTGCAATTTATTCCCCTGATGTTGAAAGTATCATATTCCAATATGTGCTGAAAAGAACTTGTCATTGTAGATTCGCTTACTTACTTTGAGGATTAGGCAAGAACTAGTCTGGCAACTAACAATATTTTTGCAAATTTCATGAAAGGATAAAAGCGAAAATGGGGAGATTTCACCCATACTGATCTGTTCCTTAAAAATCCCCTACATTTAAGGAAACTAAAAAATATAGAAGCACATTTTTCATTCAATAATCCCGTCACAGAGTGGAGCAAATCCATGTTCTCATACATTTACAAAATCGGTGAAACAAACTTTCCGCAACCGATCCTACTTCAAAGGACTCTCATGCCTATTGTCTTTATCAAGTATCCGGGGAGCTGGGGGAATTGAACAATGCCTGCACCTCCGAATCTCTGGTCTGAATTTCATGCTATGTCAAGCTACCTTGGCATAGAATCTCACCGTGAAATTATCCTGTTTTTAATATCAACAACATCATCACATTTTAAGGAAGATGTTAAATTGTGAGGCATGTTCAAGGTTTCTTGCTCTATCCTATCCCCTAACACCTAAGCTTTATGCTACAAGAAGTCCATTTCAGAAGTACATTTTGTGTTTAAGGAGGTACAAATGTAAATAAAAACTAACTGGAGTAAATGATAATGGTTTTGTTGGATCGATTTTAAAAATAGATTAATTAATCATTTTCTATTTAAAAAAAAGAGGATGCTCTCCTTCCATTCATAATTCATGGCAATTGTTACAGCCCGGTAATCTAAGAAATGGATCAAATTACACTTATGACAGCATTTTATTGAACAAAATTCATCCCGGAATGAAGAGTCTCAGTCTGGTAAATTGGAAGACATCTTTGCAGAGTAAAGGCAACAAAGTATTCTAAATGGGCAAGGTGCCCTTCTTTGTAGTGCTTGAATCAGGTAGGGTGCTCTATCATCTATTTATGAGTTGCAGTAATACTGCCTTTATTGGTAACATCAGAAAATATGAGAGGTATATCTATAACCATTTGGGTGTGGAGTCAGAGAAGTTGAGTTTGTCTTTACTCACCGACGACACACTCATGAACATCACAGCAGGATCCAGGCTCCATGTTGCCGCTGGATACCCTCTGAGGGGAGTAACCTTCAGAACAGACTGGTATAGCACATCGCTCCAGGGCACACTCACATCTAAAATACCATCAAGACAGCGAGAGAAAGGGGTTATACCAGTCTATATGGTAATAGAATCTTTGGGTGAATTTTAAATATAATTTCCAGCTCTAAGTATAGGCTCTGTTTAGAAAATGACAAAATCAACTTTAGGTGCAAGATTACTGCTTTCGATTCACTTTTGATTTCCAAATTGACTTACAAATGGATATGTGTTGTAACCAAAAATAGAAAACTAGAGAAAATGTTTAAAAAGAGGGAAACATATTATTACCAAAGTCTGCAGTTTCAACAAAAATATTTGGGGATGGTAAAATATTCAAGTAATGACATGATTTGAAACCAATAGCTTTTTGACATCATGTTCTTGTACAAGACTTTCCTCCTGTCCTCTTTCCCCCTCCTCCTCTTCCTCTTTCTCCACTTCCACCTCTAATCCCCATTCTTTCCCTCTGCTCCCCCTCCTCCCCCTCCGCTCCCCGCGATCTTAATTCGCAAATGTTTTCGTACCAAATTCCTTTATTCTCTGCAGCTAAGCCGTGTTTTATAGCACGTGGTGTTGCAAAATAAAGACACGGGCCCCGTGACATTGAAGGTTTGCGATTAATTGCTTATCTGATAGCGATTGATATCAATCGCAAGTCTATGACAAATCATGTACTGAAGTTTGCAATTGATAACAAAATCAAATAGCGATTATTCGCAAACTTTTATGTTACGGGGACCTGTTCACATTTGGTCAAATGTNTCCTCCACTCCCCCTCCTTCTCCTCTGCTCCCCGTCCTACCATTACCCTTACCCACTCCCCTACCCCCTTCCCCACCCCATGCTGCTCCCTCATATGTTCTTCTTTACCTGCTCTGCAGCAGCCATCATCGGACATGCCTTCCATCACAGCGATCGAATCTGGAGGGCATGACTCTTCATCAATGTTTCCTTGTCCCCCCTCTTCCATCCCTTCCTCCCCCAACACCCTTGCTCCTCATCCTCCTCCCCTCCCTTCTTCTTCCCTCCCCATCTTGCTCCATCATATTCTTCTTTACCTGCTCTGTATGATACAGCAGCCATCATTGGACATGCCTTCCATCACAGCGATAAAATCTGGAGGGCATGACTCTTCATCAATGTTTCCTCATCCCCTCCCCCTACACCTCTGCCCCTTCCTTTCTAACACCCTTGCTCCTCCTCTCCTCCCCTTCCCTCCTCCTCTATAACTTTTTGCTTTACCTGCTCTGTAAGATGCAGCAGCCATCATCTGACATGCCTTCCATCACAGCGATAGAGTCTGGAGGGCATGACTCTCCACCGTTGTCTGTACACACTACTCCATTGCAATGTTCTGGATCCACTGTAAAACGAAAATAATATAAATGGTTACAAATGAACATTTTGAACATGGTTTATATGACAGGGCGGATAGATTTTTCTTTCTTCATTCTGAAGCACAAATTAGTTTGAAGAGAATTAAGAAACTCTCAAAAGATTACAAAATTACAATTTTTCCCTTTTTTTCTTTATGCACGATATCAATTCAATTTAAGAAGAAGCAGTGGATAAACTATATGATCATATGGATTTTTTTTTCCAGCTGAAAACAAAGTCAATGCACCCTCATTTTAATAGAAGATTAAAGGCAAGTTTGGCAATTAATGGTAAAAAAAAGAATCAGTCTTAAAAGAGCTAATAAAATTCCCCTTTAAATATTTATCAAAGTGTCAAAAGTTGACCATCTATAATCTCTAAGATTTATGATTGTGTTGAGATATGAAATATCTTTAAAGTAATCGCTCATGTTTATATACCATTACAAGCGATCACAACAAGTGATAAAATTCCTACTATTTCATTCATTAGAGCACACAAAAGTTAAATTCAGTTGACAGAGATTAATAATAAATGTCATCACAAATTACATGACATTCTCCATAGACCAAAGTCAATTTATCTTGCTTTTGGAATACAGGGTTGTAAATATCTCTCTGGTTGGAGATCAATCAAGTATGCTTTTAGCGATCTTATCTGCAGGCCTATGTATTTTGTGGTAAAATTTATGGATAATGAAATAATTGTCCCTGTAAATTCAAAATCTCACAAATTATTAAGATGTATACATGAACATTTTGAAAATCATATTTTCTTACAAATTCTCTACTCTCCATATCTACACCACCATATCACCCCAAATCAACAAATAAAATTCCATCGCTTGAAAATTTAAAGATGTTTCACTTCACCAAGATAAAGTGAAAGTTCTGGAGGCCATATTTTTGGCAGGCTTTGGAGAATCATATTGCAGATGATGGATCACGGTAATTACAACCAATACTTAGAAACAATTACTCCTTAAATTGGCCATATCCAGATAACGTGTATCATTGCCCTTCTTTCTTTGACGAGAGATAGGGTGGTCCTTGATCCCATCTTCAAATTGGCATCATCCCTGCCAAAATGGAGGTGAATAAAATTGAAATGACATCCCAAAGGACTTGACCACAATGCATAGCAATTTTAGATGCAATTCATCATTTTTCTTGCCTAGCCTTGCTCCTAAATTCTGAAATTTGTCAAATTCATCTCAACGATTTGAAGAGAAAGAACTCAGGTGACAAAGAGATATTTTCATTCTGACATTATTCACCTGTGAAATATTAATGACAGTAAACTATTACAGAGATTGATTCATATGAATGATTACCAATTATTTTGAGGGTACCTCACCATGCAAGCTTCGGCTTTTCAGAGGACCCTCCATTTTCACAGTGTTTTATTTTATATTTTGTTCGTCAAATCCAATTTAGATATTATTCTTCCTGTTTGTTTATGTGAATATAATTATGATGTATTATTTTGTATTTGCAAAATTCTTTATTTTCCTTGTAAAATGATTTTGTATTTTTCCTGTGAAAATGAAATAAAAAATGAATGAATGAATGAATTAAGCAACAATTTCCCTCATGGACCTAGGTCCATGCTTCAACGTTTATTGTCTGCCCATACTTGACACTTCAAATGTTCATCAATTCTAATATACAAATATATATGGACTATCATATTTGGAAATGCCCTGTGGTCACTTGTTTATTTACTATCATGGGCATTTAAGTTAAGAGGTTTAATTCATTCCTGGGGAAGAAACTTCCATTAATTTTGGAGTTTCCATTTAAAAAACAAGTGGATAGTAGGGGTAAAAGTGGGTAAGGATTGGGGAAATTGCATCATGTACCCCCTCCTAAGTCTTCTAATCCTGGATCTGTCACTGTATATTTAAACTTTCTATGTTATTCATACTAAACCACTTCAATATATTCATATACACTCAATATCACTGAGCAACTACCAATAGAAAATTTTACAACAAAATGCTTCTGCCTGGTGTTGAATCTATTTGAAGATGAAGGTAGTAAAAAGTGCATCTCTCACTTTCTTTGAAGGAAAGATGAATTGACAGGGGTATGTAGATAGAGGGGAATGGAGTTCATATTCTGATGAACTGGAGTAAAAAGATGATTGATACAGATGATTTAGTTCCAGGAGGGTCCTCTTCCTCACCTGTCCAGGAATTACGACCTTTCACTGCTACTAAATGTTTCCCAAAATTCTTACCAAGTTCATGTACTTTCATTAACCCATTGGGTATCATTCTATTTCAGTGTAGCATGTATTTTCCATTGACCGCTGCACACAAAGGCAAATGTACAACTGAGCCTAAAAACTTCTTTAACTATATTCTTCATCTTATCTAAGATGTTTCAATGGAGAAAGCAATGCGAGAATTGAATATCATTTTACTTTATTTTGAGCAACCCCATCCCATTTTCCTGGCAGAATCAGTAACAGTAGCAGGAAAAGAAACAGCAACAGAAAATAGATTTCTAATTTTTAACAAAAGAGAAGGATCTTGTCCAAAAAAGGTTTGATCTCTATATATAGTTTATATCCACTTTGAAAAGGAAAATGGTGAAATATAAACTTGACCTAGGATGTTATTTGTGCAATTTGTTGTCAACAAATCTCCACTTTACTAGTCTACAAACCAATCCCCCATTTCAATTGTGTACTAGCGTTTGAAACATCTAAACGTATTAATTTCACATTGAACACAATTTAAAAACAAAAGCTTGTCTTTTGCCCAGATTACATGTAAGACCTCCTCAAACTCACTGATTGGCCTGCATTCGTATATATCACAGCATGAGCCTGGTCTCCCGTTGCCCTCGGCTAGCTCATAATACTCGTAGCCCTCCGCACAAAGAGCATCATGACAAGCCCCCATGTCACAGAGACATTGAGGGGGGCGAGGGCAACACTCTCCTTCCTCTCGTTGTGCTTCTATCTTCAGACTATCTGATGGGCAATGCACGTCAAAGACGATCTCACATCGAGCTTGGGAACAGTCTGCTGGAGTTGGCTCTGTAAAAACACATAAAAAGTAGATATACTATATTATATGATCAGCATTTGATGAATGATTGAAATTAAATATAAAACATTTTTGAAAAAAAAACATGTGATCAAATGAAATACTGTTTTTTTACCAATTCACCAAGTTGCAGAGAAAATCTACATTTTTCACCTGTATGGATATATTTTGGTATCAATTGTTTTGGTTTTTTTTCAGTAAACTGAGATTATTGTCAAGATATAAAGAAGTAAGAATTTGATAATAAAAACATAATAAAATGATATCAAATTTTGAAAATGCACACTAAATCTTTTCTTTACGTATTTCAATTTAAAAAAAAAATAAAATTTATACTTCAATCACATTCAAATTAAAAAAAAAAATCATTCAGACAACAGCACACCATATTTCATACTTCTTTTTACGACACAAACATTTCCATGAAATCTTTCCAGATAGCTTGTCAACAAATATCACAGTCAAAGCCCAAATAGAAAAGTCAAGCTCAATAGAACTAATGAGCATCTCATTAAGAATCTTAATGAGCTCTTTGGGCAGCTGCATCATTCCCCATAACTCACACACACATCAACTTTTGCTTCATTAAGCTATCCAATAATGATGAACAAGGATAAAGATAGCCATTACTGATATTTCAAGGACTCCTGTACCGCGATCGAAATGAAATAAATAATATTCGAGAAATATCAATGAAGAACACGCTCAGGGATGGGAGATGGAACCGACATTGAACTTGACCTTGACACCAGAAGGCATGAGCGGTTGTTGACATCTTCAGCCATCACTAATAATTCTCAAATCTTCTATCAATAAAGGGATGATCTTTCATTGGTCGCCTCCAAAGCAACTTTTCAAAGTCTGTTCAGATTGGTCGAAGCTCTGTGCTGCAGAGAATCATTGCAGAAGGCGATATAAAAAAATCAAGAAGAAATTCACTACCAAGATATTGGTTCTTCTATCATTGGTTTCAACACCAAATTCATTATAGAATGATTCCATTGATCAAAGAGATGTAGCGTGTGCGGATGCTGAAAACTCTTCTTATTAGCACTCCATCACAAGAAGTTTCATCTTCAACTTTGCAAGATGGAAAATTCAACCACTGAGAAAAACGTTTGATAACATATACAGAATTACCATAATCACACTTTTAGCTTGGAATAAAACTCCTGGCGGTGTTTCACTAAGTTACAAAAGACTTTAAGAACGACTTTACGCACTACAAACATTTGGGCTGATAAGCTTTTGTGTGATTACAAAAGCTTACCATCAATGCTTTTGTATTACAAAAATTTCAGCACCAGTGACAGTTATTTCAGCTGTTGATGGCAATTTTTTCCTTATGTGAACGCAAGTTATTATAGCTGACCCCTCTCAAACCACTCTCAGCTGGGCATCCCGTAATAACACACAAACAAGACAAGATTGTCTCTTCATTGTCATGAGCAAAGGCAAATTGAATATCATTCGCTCTGAAGATAATTGGAGCATGCATTCCTCGGCTGGCATCTATTATCAAGGAGGAGACAGGAGTAGACAATATGAGATGAACAAGGGGAGGGGATGAAAGATAGTACTGCGCATATGGTACGACAAATGCCTCCCGTATAAGCTGAAATTTTTGCAGTCGTTTCATTTTCATGAATTTTGCGGTCTTCGCCTCAGCTCACAAAAAATCCACTCTGAATGATGCACATTCACATAAACACTGTCAAAATCATGAAAATAACAACACACCAATGTGTCAAACTGATCATGAATCGTGGAAATATCTGTACATGAACATTTTTGGCTTAGAAAAGTCAAGATTAGTGGGGGTGTAATCAGAAAATGATAAAAAGTATGAACATATCAGGAAGAATACATTACAATGGCCTATTGATAATCTAAATTATTAAATGATAAGTCAAACTAAAGGCAAATGACTGACAGATGATACAGGAGAAAGGACCAAAGATAAAAAACTTTCGAAAAGTACAACTTCTGGAGCGAGACAGACACGCAGTTTGAAAATTGACATTGAGCAAGTTGACTGGCAAAGTCAATTTGAGCATCTAATTGGTTCCCAACGAGTGTTGTTGTGCATCAATAGCATCTCATCAATCACTAGATAGAGTCCATCCTACACCCATCCATCTCACATCACTATGTCTCAGGGTGAGTACTGTGAATGATGCCCTCCAAGATGATTGGATGATGCAGAGGAGGATGCAGGCAGCATGGGGAGGAGGATGTGTAAGCAATTAACTCTATTATCAATAACAGATGGGAGGAAAAGTTGGATCAATTTCAACAACAAAGTTTTTGTATTTTCTGTTTCGAGCAAATAAAGAAGACCTTATGACAAGACAACCAGAGAGAATGCCAGCTACGTCTCTCAAATGAAATGTGGCAATTTGAGATCTTTTTGGTAATATATCTGACCCAACATAATATGAAAATTGAATTGAAACATAATATATGACTGCAGAGGACATAATTCCATAGCTAGTCCTTTCCTCTCATCTTTAAAGGAAAGTTATAAAGATTCTTATAATAACAACTTGAAAAGAAAATGCTTCTTGTGTTTTCATCAGTATGGCACTTTTGGCAGAGCATCAGGATTTGGGGTTCCAGTCTTTGTCAAAAACTGTATCATGATCAGAAGGGAGGCTATTGCTCTCTTGATGCAAGTGACACAAAAAAGAAGACACAAATATAATTTCTTATTGATTTTATTACAGAATTACGTAAGTTGACCTGAATGTAGTTGTCAAGGAAAATGAAGAATCAGTATAATAGCAAGGAGTTTTCACCCCAACTCCTTAATATCAGTGAGTTAATAATACCTAAGCATCTCAGTGTATTCCTACCAGACCCACAGAGGGCTGGTTTAAAGAGAAAGGGGATAAGAAAAGATGCAAGAGGACTGCTGTCTCAGAGAGGATAACAAGACAAAGAGTTAGGAACGAAGGAGGAACAAAGAAGAAATGGTGGGAACGAAGCGAGGTGGAGGATGGTAGAGGTGAAAGGGGATAAGAAAAGATGCAAGAGGACAATGAGGAGGGGGATCCTCTCCTGTCTCAGGGAGGATAACGAGACAAAGAGTTGAGGACATCAGTCCGGAATGAAGGACGAACAAAGAAGAAATGATCCGGAACAAAGCGAGGTGGAGGATGGTAGAGGAGAAAGGGGATAAGAAAAGATGCAAGAGGACAATGAGGAGGGGGATCCTCTGCCGTCTCAGGGATGAAAAAAACATGGACTGAAGAGGACATCAGGAACAAAGGAGGAACGAAGAAGAAATGAAGGGGGAACAAAGGAGGAATGATTGGGGAACGAAGGAGGAACAAAGATGGGATGATGGAGAACAAAGTGAGGTGGAGGATGTGAAATTCTTCTCATTGTGATGGAGGATGAAGTCACTGTACAAAAGCAGGTGAATGAGTCAATGATATGGGAGTATCTCATGACACCCAACTATGTATTCTGTCACTTATAATCATATCAAGATGTGTTTGCAGCTTCCAATTTACCTCTATCCCCCATACTCCATCCAATCTCTTCTCTTTTCTATATTCCTTTCTTCACTTCATTCTGCTCTTAAGATAATATCTCTACATAACCCTTACAAAATGTACCTTCTACAATTTCCAAACAAAAGAATAATTGGTGCTTATTTTTAGAGTTATATGACATGCTTTATTTTCTTTCGGAATCTAAATACACATTATGTATTAATATCAAACATTTCTCTAGACAACGCTGTAATGTCATTTTCATCCCCCAGTTCATTTTCATCTTTTTTCTTTTCTTTCTTGATTTTTTAAAACATCAAGTGTGCAAAAAATAAACAAGTCCTGCAATGCATACATAAACAAATGCCTTTACATTACCCTAACAGTTCATTCTACCAAAACACACTCAGTTACTAATATAAATGTCTCTGAATTTCAAAATAGATTAAATAAAAATGATACATGATGTAATATTACCAATATATTTAAAGCTAAAACTGCAAATAGAACAATTTATTACCTTTGATAAACTTAAATCTCTTGATTGTTATGCTGCTTTGTAGATAATTTGCCCTTTCACTTCTTTTTCTAACACAAATTATAACATAAACCAGAAGCATGGTTATGTGTAACGTTCAACAATATCAATGTTTACCATAGTTTGTCATATCAATTATCTGTGAAAGGATGAATACCGCTAGATGGGCCCTCGGAACCATTATTCAATTTAGAAGTAAATTTGACTAAAGGTTAAATAGCTACGTGGTGGCAGACACCAGCTTATCGAATCAACGAGAATAAATTTAATAAAATTTTGGTATAATGAATGGTTATGTAGTTTGTCATGACAGAATGTCATCATGCCGCCACATATTGGGTTTGTATAGAAGGCTATAATCTAGCACACGCTATCATAACTAGGGCAACAAAATAAGGCTGAGGGAACAGGAATAAAAGTAGTTAA